>JAJEKB010019330.1:0-18445 GCA_022393335.1 Macrotrachela quadricornifera
CCGGAGAAAAAAGCTCTCACTGCTTAAATTTGGAGGAAGACTATAAGGTTTTATTTTATGTCATCGCATTCTTTTCGAAGCCGACTTTACGACATCCTTTGGACTACTATGAGCCCACTTCATGCAATACTACACTAAGATTTCCAAAAAAATCTGATCGTATTAAAATTTTTATTCTTCGTTCAGTTTTTGCTAAGCACAAATTTATCCAGTTGCAGCAGTCCTATTCGGTAATCACGGCAACAATAGAACATCATTTAGCCCCTTTAGAATATTGAATATTCTTGAGAAATATCCTTTTTGCATTAGTTATCTGCCAATCATATAGTTTCGCATTGTTGTAGATACGAGAAAGAAACATTTATACACTTATAATCAATATTCACGTATTATATAACTTTTGATGAAAGGCGCATTTAGTTATAACACTAATTTCTCGCTGAAATCTCAAGGATCGAAAAAATAAGTAGAATAGATTTCGTTAGGTTTAGATTTTTGCAAAATTTAGGGCAATTTATCTACTGTAGTTCTCCGAAGTTGGAGAAAATTGTCTGCTGCACTTCTCCGAAATCGGGAAATTTGCTTAGTGTGGTTCTCCGACACCGAAGAAAATCACATAATTATTATGCAAATTTCGAGAAGATTGTCTACTGTAATGCTTGGAAATCGAAGAAAATTATTTAGTAAAGTTCTCCAAAAATAGATGAAATTGTCTACTGTGATTCTCCAAAATCGGAGAATTTTGTTTAGTGTGGTCCTCCAACATCGGAGAAAATCACATAGTTATCATGCGAATTTTGAGAAGATTGTCTACTGTAATGCTGCGAAATCGGAGAAAATTATTTAATAAAGTTCTCCAAAATTGGAGAGAAGTATCTATTGTGGTTCTCCAAAATTGGAGAGAAGTATCTATTATGGTTCTCCAAAAATGGAGAAAATTGTCCACTGTGATTCTCCGAAGTCGGAGAATATTGCCTAGTGTAGTCTCCAACATCGGAGAAAATTGTCTACTGTGATTCTCCGAAATCGGAGAATATTGCCTAGTGTAGTCTCCAACATCGGAGAAAATCACATAGTTATCATGCAAATTTTGAGAAGATTGTCTACTGTAATGCTGCGAAATCGGAGAAAATTATTTAATACAGTTCTCCAAAAATGGAGAAAATTGCCCACTGTGATTCTCCGAAGTCGGAGAATATTGCCTAGTGTAGTCTCCAACATCGGAGAAAATCACTTAATGATCCTGCAAATTTGGAGAAAATTGACACTATCAAAATTTTCAATTTCGGAGAAAGCTTTACTCAAAATTTTCCAGAGCAGGGGGGGGGGGGGAACCCCCCCCCTCCCCCCCCCGCTCGCGCCGTCCCTGAAAATAAGCAATCAATATGGTGGTATTACTTTCCGTCGTATTGAATTTAATAAAAATTATTTTGAAGAATGTTTTATTTGAGATGGAAAGCTTTATGAAATCTGTGCGAATATATCTCAATTATACAACACAAAAAAACTTTGAAATAATTTTTATCAAACTCAGTACAATGTGAAGTAGCACTATTATGTAGTTCGTTCATTTTGATTATGAAATAGGTCATCAAAACCAGTCAGAAAGTATCTATTCAAACATCTTTTCTAGAACTTTTCAAAGCACATATTTTTCAAAAAAATTTAAGATTTTATCATTTATCTAAACCAAGATCAATTATATATCATTTGAAAGCCTGTGATTAATACTAAAAAATTGATACAGGAACACAATGGTTGGACGTTCTTTAATGTATCCATGTGAATGAATTTTATTGCGTTCCAAGACTCCTGAAATCTCCTGTGTATATAGAGCATAAGAAACATTCTAATGTAAAAAAGATAATTAAAAAGCTCAAGAAAACCAAGTAAAAAAAATTGGTCTGTATATTTCGATGCGTCTTCTTTTCCTCTTTCCAATGATGTAGGCTGCAGTTTTCTATCTATTTTCTCTCGAAAATTATTTTAAAAAAATACTCACTCCTCTTCTGTAGACATAAGCATTGGTGCAATCAGATCGATGCCAACAAAAACAGTTCTTATCAAAATTTTATTGTTATAATATCAGTGAAATAATGATCAAATAGTATAGAAAAATAGAGCAAAAGATGCTCTATCTATTCATAAAAAAAAAGAAAACTATTTTTATAAGTATTTGATAAACATTAGACTATGTTTAGTAAATCAACATTTAATTATTCTAATCCGTATAGTCAATTGAGTACAAACAAACTTTTAGAACTCAATGAGGCTTTAGTTATCACTTATTGATGAAATATGGAAATATGCTAATTATACTATGACAAGAATTATTTGAAGGTTATATCGTTTATATAGATGTAATCAAATTGTGATTAGATTCATGCTTATAATTCAAAAGGAACGACTTTTCTGAAAGTTAATTTCAATTAAAAAATTTATAGCAGACCGAGTTATATCACATACTCTTTTCTTATTTGTTGTTTCCTATATCATGCTTCTAAGCAGTGCCTGCATGAAGGGTCCAAGATTACGGATATGTAGCGGGTTTTGAAAGGATATAAAAGAGTATTTCGAACAAAATTTCTTAAAACAAACACAAAATTTTTTTGCAAATCTGCTCCCGTCGCTGAAAAAAAACGAAAAATTTCTAATTATTGAGGGGGTGTACACACTCCCACCCATCATCCCCCGCTCGCGCAGGTGCTGCTTCTAAGTGGAGACACTATTTATAGAATACAATAGTAATCACGTGTGCACGAAACCTATACATCATTTTATCCGTACAATTTTTTTGCTTGAATAATGTGTAATTATGACGACAGAATGATAAAACCAATGAAGAACTGACGAAAAAGATGTGTATTTGCTTATAATAAATTATATTTTTCCTTTCCTATATTCAAATAATGACGTTATTCTTTTATAAATAATCGAAGAAAAAAAAATCGCGTATTTATATACGTGTATAGGTTGGTCGAGTTTAGTTATCATTTATAAACACAACAAATATGAGTAAGTTGTAACTGTAAACACTGTCTTTCCAGTGCAAACAATTTAACCGAATCTTGTTTTCAAATTTCGTTTAGATCGCATCACTAATGCTATCGAAAAAAAGACAGGGCTCGATCTCAATCATGATGGATATGTTGGAGGCGTGAAAAATGCTGAGAAACATCTTGGTATTGATTTAAACGGTGATGGATATATCGGAGGTGAAGGTAAATACATTCCATATATTTTCATTTGCACGTGTAATAATATTATTTGTCATTGACTAGGTATACAAAGCAAGATCGAGAAAAAAACTCATGTTGATCTTAACAAGGATGGCATTATTGGTCGTCCACTAGATACATATCCAGGTGGTTACATGGGACCTCGTTAAGATTATGGATGCTTACTGAGTCATGTAATCAGAACAAACTCGTTCTATATATATATATGTCGCATTGCTTCTTATATTCGTTTTTGTTCATCATAAATCGTTTTTCTCATATTGATAAATAAAAATTAAAAAAAAGAAACTCTTCAAGGTCGTGCATTTAGTATTAGGAACCACTATCAAATATCAATTTAATTGTTTATAAAAGTAGAATCGGACTGGTAAAATTTTCTTCTCTTGCTTACCATTAATTTGCATTGAAACATTATGTATTTGTTCCAATAGATTGAGGAGTTCATATGTTTTTTTCTAACAAAGATGATTCGTTGCCGTTTGTTTTTCTATTTTTCAAGATTGATCTAAGAAATAATGTATCGATATCGCAAAGGTATGATTATGTACGCGGTCATCTCTGATTTACTATTTTCATTATTTTACATAAAAATGTCTGAAAAGACAATTTCAAAATTCAAAATTTGAACTTTTTTGAACAATTCTTGAGCAGAGACGAGAGAAATCTTCCTATTCAAGACTTGTGTAGTGTAAAATGGATCTATATTGCTATAAATGAGAAACAAATTCTTCATATAAAATATTTATATATTCAAAAGAAATGAGATATCATTATGAAAAATAGTGATATACAATATTTACAAATGAGAAAAGATAAATATCATCAGCGATCGCTCAAGTTAATGAAAAGATCAATGATACATTGTCTTTATATTTAGACGCAAATTATAATGAAAAAAAAAAGTAAACCTCATAAAAACCTCAAAAAAAGTCTAACTATGCCCAGTTGATATCCTCAGATGATTCATCAACCATTGAGCATCGATGAAATTCTTGACATTATAATATATAGTCTGCAATCATAATGATTCAATGCCACCTATTAATGATACCATATTTAACACATTTCTGATTGTTAGGTATAGTCTGATTTGTTTCTGGAGAAAAGACGAGACAGAGCCAATAAACCAGAGATGTCCATCGCGGTGCGGCAGATTCTCAACCGGGATGGACATCTCTGCAATAATCCATAGAAAACAAGGCTATACCTTCTTCATCGTTGGATTAATCTTTTGTAGTAAAATATGGATTCAGTAATTCTAGAAAAATATAATTAATTTTATGTTGGCTACCGGCAGCTCAGGGACGCCTTCCACATTTGTAAACAATAATAGGATCCTGTAGATATCTCTAATTAGATATCCCCGGTAAGCAAAATTTATGGTGATACTGTACATCCATGCATAAAAAGTAACATAGGATGAATTTGTTTGTCGGAATCTGTCTTGACAAGGAGAAGATGAGACAAAGCCGGATAGAATTCGGCGGCTTTGTCTCGTCTTTTCCTCCACAATGTTAATTATTAGTAAAAGCATTTATGTTGCAAGAATAAGAACATTAATTTTATTTTCAATCAAACTGAATTAAAAGAAAAAAAGAAGTTATTATTAATGCATTCATTTCTCGATTATAATATTAATGGATCATGATTAAATTGAATGTATTGATCAACAATTTTCATTTTTTATGATTAGGTATAGTCTGATTTGTTTACCGAAGAAGATGACTTTCGTGTCAACTTGATTTTCTTTGATTTCGTCTGAATAGTATAAGACAACGAGATTATTCCAAAAGTTCGACTATCAATACCATATGAATGTAATAAGTAGGGAAACTTACCGATGATACTTGTATTTGTTCTTCATTTGTTTTACGTTTTGAAGTTAACGATCGACTTTGTTCAAGTAACTGATGTGTAATGGAATGATTCTCAGTCGATAGTTGCTCGTCTATTTCAGAACTAGAATCTTTAGGTTTCGCTCCTTTTAAGTTAAAAATGATAATACGTAATATCATGTCTTTTAATATCTTAAGGTATACAAGATATAATTTACCTTTATATTCCGTGAGTGTTATTGTTTCACAACAATCATTAGTTGGATACAGTATGTTATTTGAATCGGCAACCATTAGTTGGAAATGGAGTTTCGATTTAGACAGATAAAATTGCTGAATCATAGTTTTTGCATTAGTAGTACGTGTATAGCAGCTTTCTATTACCATAATAAAATGAATGACATAAAAAAATAGATATGTATTCTATGTTACCATTAAATACGGTCTTTGATGGATCATAAATAGCAAAACTATCCATCGTTGCCAGTTTATCTTGTTTAAGTACGATCATAACTAAATTTTCAATTCTAAACACAGAGAACAGTATCATTATAATGTTTAATGATAACTTACTCTGCGTATCCATTAGATATATCGTCTTCGGTTATCGGTATATATATCGAACCATCATATGCTTTTGCTTTTTTACTATTCATCCATATTGGATATGGATGACGACAGATAACCTTAGAGTTATCAATGGTTGTACGTGTGATTCGCATCCAGAGAGTGCGTTTATTTTTTTTACAAAAATCCCACAGGTCAGATAATGCAGATGATAACTTAAATTCAAAAGAGGAGATAATAATGATGAGGAAATTTGATCAATTGAGAAAACATACTCACATTAATTTTGATACGCTTATCATCAGCTGCTTTAGTGTAGCGCATTGATCTTTTATTATCTGTTTCGTAGCGTACATGATGATCAGAAGAAGGCTGTGTACGTACCGTGATTGAATTATTTACTTCAATCCGAATCATTTCCTGTTGGGAATCATTCAAGAAATTTGGAGGCTCGACAACATCCTATTATCAACAAGTACAGAATTTATTAGTTGTAAAATATATATTCAAAACTGTTTTACCGTTGATTTTACTATGACATTTTGCTTTTTATTATTAGGATCAACAATTCGATCATTGTTATCATCTTTATGGACTGGTGATGAAACTTCCTTGTTGTTTGAATTTGTTATTAGCTCTTGCGTTGTTTCATTAGAATTTGACGCACTTGAGCCAAGAGATGATGCTAAAGAGAATATTTCATCGAATTCACCATCTGCAAAATAAAGTATCAATTTTCATCAAAAAAATCAATAATCAAAAAAAAAGACAAACCTTCATTCAAATTTATTGAAATGTTGTCAAAAGAACTAGTGGTATTATTATTTGTTTCCAAACTATCTAGATTGTTTAGTAACTCTGAAATATCGTTGGTTGAATTAGGATCAATATCGTCTACAAAAAATTATAAATAATGAGTTTTTAGATTAAAGTGAACTTCTCTGTACCACGAGCCCGTATCAGCCCAATGTCAATGCTACCCTCTAAAAATGCAATAAAATAATCATTTAGTTGATACGCTGCTTTCTTACTGACCTTCATTATTGATGTCGAATAATGTTGGTAAATCAAAGTCGTATAATTTATCAAGAAATGGACATTCCATTTTATTGTTTGACCTAGAATAAACGGCAAATATTAAAGATTTCTTTTTCTAATAACAACAAATGTATGATGAAATAGATCTACTAAATGATACGTAAAGAACTAATTTTCTAGTGAGCGAATCTTAAAGTAGCAGTTTTATCTCTTATCACGAACATATCGATGAATATTCTGATCAGTGCTCATTAAACAGAAAAGAGAAAGAGTTATAATCATCTGAACAAATTTATAATTACCAAGAGGTGGAACGTTGATGTCGATCAAATGAATTTTTATTCTTGTTTTCAATAGAAATATTAAGCCAAAATTATTATATTCACATTATTTCACATAAGATCAATCTATATATATAAATATATTACCCTAGTCGAACATCTTGTAAGCAAGATCTGGAAATCTTGGAATTGGCAAGCAAGATCTTGGCAAGATCTTGAAAAAGATAATTTTTTTTTTATGAAAAAGCATATCTTGATCATATGTTATATATCTGTACCATAGATCTTGAAAAGATCTGTTCTAAGATTTCAAGATACTGAAAAGATTTAAGAAAGGTTAAGCTAAAATTATCTTGTACCAAGATCTTGAAAAGACCAAAGCGACATCAATAATACATAAAAATAATCAAAAAATTCTAATTAATTGTTTAAAAGCATACATAAATCATATCAAATTAGAAAAAAATGTTAAAAAACTTTTTTTCTGTTCTCAGGTGCACCGGCCAATGAAAACAGAGACTGAACACAAAGACAGTAGACTAATACAAACGAACCTTTATTCATTAGATTCGACAACGTTTTAAAACTTTGTTAATCGATCTAATATATGTTCATTGACGATAATTTACTATATTTTTTTCAGATGTTCATCGACTGTATAATATTTATTTTAGATATCAATAAACAGTCGATCAAACGATTTATCCATCATCGTGTTCTCATCTAGTGCTGAAATGTATGGCGAAGGTCATTCAAATTTACAATTAGTAAAGACTCGTCGCTTTTATGTTTTATTTTATTTTTTTTGTAAATTTTTATTGTATTTGGTGCTCATGTATATGCTTTATCGTGTGTGGTTTTTTTCAAACGTTGGATGTAAAGATATTTGTATGAGTTCTTCCGCGATACTGATTGTTACTGTGTAAAGTTTCATTTTATGTGTTGAAAATAAAGGAGAATATCGCACTAAATATAAAATCTCATGCTCAAGATCTCAATTATAGGTAGCCAAGATCTTAGTAAGGTATACGTAAGATACTGAAGAATCGTACATAAGATCTTAACAATCTGTACCAAAGATCTGAACAAAGATCTTACGTACAAGATAATCGAAATATCTGTACCTAAATTTCCAAGATCTGTTCACTTATCTGTACCTTGGATCTTGGCCAAGATCTTGCTTACAAGATGTTCGACTAGGGTACGTAATTTTTCTCACTGCCATAAGTGGGTTTTTTCCCAAAACGAATTCGTATGATTAATATCTGTTGAGTTTGTTTGTTTTTAATAGATGATTCATTCTTTATCATAACCATTTTTTTTATGAAGATCGTATATTAGATCATTTCGTAGTGACAATAAGCTAATGATAGTAAATGGTATCGTTTTGAGAATGAGTGTAAACATTTATATCATTGCACATGTCCATCATATGAATCATAAAAATCTGGAGAGTGAAAAATAAATAAAAAAAAATCTATTCTACTTTTCTTTTGTTATCATATATCGATAAAAACAAAGAAATAAATGTGCTTTCGCATCAAAAGCGATAGAGACACAAATTTTAAATAGCACATGTAGCGTTTCCGTAAAGTTTCCCTCACAGATGTCGCGCCACATGGACGAAAACATAAAATCACTCTTGTTTTTTCGTATTACAAAGTGAAATTTCAATAAGTTTTTGTTATTTTTTTTTCTGATGAAATATGGGTGTATTCGAACCATTTAGAGGTTATCCAGAGCTATCTTTAATATGATCTGAACAGCCCTATTTTTCATACGGATGATAGTGGGAATCCTATGCTGGTCCATCGAATGCACAAGATTTCAGTAAGGAATATTTCTGCTACTATCTGGATGAAACATAGGCATATTCGAGCCACAAATCAAGCCTATCTTCTTATGGTGTTTCTTGAGTAATGTTAACAGATTTCTGCACACTTCTCTTCAATCGTACAATACACGATAATCATGCTCTGCCCACAACCGAAAAAACCGTGTAATTTGCACGGAGTATAGCTGGTGTCAATATAAATGAAATTATTAAATCAAATGAATTTATTAATAAAAAAATAATTCATATAAACAAGATCCTGGTTGTGATCTATCAGCCACTAAAGAATTTGTATTGTTAGGATCATATCAACCGAATATTATATTTCCAACTAATAATCATCGTCATTTTTGTCGCGATTAGTACATACAATATCCATGGTTGGAATTCAACAATGTGACTAAAAAATCATATTGTTTTGTTCGTCATTTTGCTTATACAGAAGATGGATTTGACAACTGAGAATTAGCAATATCCAACGGTTATAAGCACCAAGTAACTTCATCATATAGACAATCTAATGATTTATGGATTAATATATAAAAAAATTATAAAAATAATAATGATGTACTTAATTTTTTGTTAAACAAGGTTTAGTATTTCAAGGTCATCAAGAAGATAATAATTCTGAAAATAAAGGTAAGCAATACTATTTGTAAAATGTTATTTTCTACAAATCATATTCTTGTTTTTTTCAGGTAATTTTCTTGAACTGCTGGAATTAAGAAATATGGAAAACGAGTTGATTCGAAATAAATTAAAGTCTTTAAAATAAAGATATCATTCAATAAAAAATAAGATATTGATTCTACTTAGGTCGAACCAAAAGTTTTAAGAATACTATTGACAATTTCATAAATTCTCTATAATAGTATATATACTGACTCTAATTCCGACTTAGTTACAAGATTTTTCAGATTAACTTTAAATCCAACTAATAAAATATTTTTTTAAAATGGATAATCAATTCACGAAGAACTTATAACAGCTTTGGGATCCAATGTTCAATCATACCTAACAGTTGTAAGATGAGCAAAACGTTGTCATGAAGGAAGAGAAGATGCCAATGATGATCATCGATCTGGTCGTCCAATATCCGAACTCACAAACGAAAATATTCAACTGGTTTAACAAGTTATCAGCAATGATCTACATTCAATTTATGATGAAATTATAGTTGAGACATCTCTCTCTCTCTTTTATAGTACAATAGAACGAATTATCCACAATTGTCGAAAAGATGAAAAAAGTTGAATCACCAACTACGATTGTTCATCAAAGTAAAGAACAGGGGACGTTGTTCTTTGTTATCGGTCCCTATAAAAAAACATCATCAATTCTTCATGATTTTACCATGATCAGTCAAGCTTTTGTTTAACTTTGGATGTGCGTCAGATAAGTCCTCAATTTGATCTGCATGAGAGATCTTGTATACCTTCGATCTTCACTATATGGTTCAGAAGCAGAGCCATTTTTTCAGCATCAATACCGATTATTAAGAGCTTCAAAAGCGCCCGAAGAAGTGCCTGCATAAAAGGTGTCCTCTAATCATTTTCCAGATCATACCGTCCATCTTATGACTGAAGTATGTGGCAAGTGGTATCCGATATATATGATGTTCATTATTTCGGAGGGAAGTAAATAATTTCCTATGTGGATATTTTATGAGAAATGCCACACAGTTTGGCTGTTTTCTCTTTTTTTTATAGAGAAGCGTCTTACAAACATAAATTGTCCGCTTGCTTGCTTGTATGCCCGCAGAGGGCCAAAAAAACACAATGCCTACGGTAGTATGTTGCATCCTCAGCAATCAGGTCTCAGGATGACCTTTTTTCATCCAATCAAGTTTTAGGAGGCTTTGGTTTTAACAAATCAGATTTGATAACGGTTGATCTCATATAATTAGATATCATGAGAGTCTCGTTATATCTGGCCAAGTTATACGATGATGTGATCTCCTACAATCAGACTTTTCAACGATTCTATTCTGACACTATTAAATTTTTAGGACGTGTGGGTCTGACCAATATAATGTTTTCATTTTGGGTGTAAGATGATCATTCAATCAATCATAGTTTTTACTTGTTTTCTGTATAAAATTCGACTGAAGGTAATAATTTACTGACATTGCACAAGCACTATTTCAACGAGTAAGAGCTGAGCGAGGACTCGGACGAGAATTACTTGTAGTTGAAATACAGTACGTTAGATTTGAACTTCGTTTTAAGGCGATGTGATGTAGTTTTTTGTCAATATATTCATCGATATTTTGATTAGGTTTCTATGATAACGAAGCGATTTCTCATTGTTAATAGTGGGTATCCCTACATGTACTTCCTTTGAGATCTATGCTTGCTGCTAGTTCGACATTTGAGTCATCTAAAATCAGATATAATAAGTGTATGACACCTCACCATGACTTTGTTTATCAATTATCGTGTTTGTGAAAGATATTAGGAGTTTTTACTCGTGCAGTTATTGTTGTTCATGAAAGAGAATATAAAAGATCATTTTCATCAGATGATTACAAGCGAAGAGAACAGATAGAGGGTAAATATAATCATAGAAGAAAAACTTATGACTCATCTGAAAAAGCAAAAGAACAAAATCCAAGTACATATTCATACATATTTATGGGAAAGAGCCAGTACGTCATGTATTGGAATAATCTTTAATATTGATCAGTGAAAGTATTTATTTATTTTTCTTTTTTTCATTCTCACAAAAGCACGCAAATATTCGCGTGCGTCCTTTGTTTATTCAAAACCATTATACAAACAATTTCTTACACTTTCCGTACGTTCCTTCTCTGTATTATAAATCAACGAAATAGAACTTTGAAATATTGCGTATCATATTCTTAATCCAACTAATGAGTAAATTCTAAGCATATGATGTTCGTATCTTCAATCTTTTCAAATAAAGTCTTCATTGAACAATATTTCTTACACGATGCCCATGTGACTGTTGTTCTGTAGTCACGTATTACGATATTTTCGTAGCTTCTGATGTTTATTATTGATTCTAAGTTCTGAACCATATAGTGAAGATCGAAGGTGCATAAGGTCACGAATATAGGTGACATTGGGGGCTTGCCTGACGGACCCCCAAAGTAAGGCAAAAGCTTGACTGATCAAGCTAAAATTTATAGAAGTGACTAGTGACTATGAGCCCTTTGTTTATTGAAAATTTCATGAAAGAATTGATGATGTTTTCTATAGGGGTCGATAACAAAGAACAACGTCCCTCATCCTTTTTTATTTTAAATTAAAAAAATCTGAACTTTACGATTATAACTCCTTGAGCGATAAACAACATTTTTTGTTTCAAGAGTATATCGAAATTCTTGTGTTATGATTAAAAAAATTCATTGACTAATTTTTTTTTCTTCCTTTTATGCAAATACATGGACTGTTCTTATTAAGAACAAATTCAATTAATTTTAAAGATAATTAGCTGTTTTTTACATAATTCGATGCAGAAAAAATTGAAATCTTTATATAAAAATTTTTTAATAAAAAGAGAAACGATCGACACCACCGAAAAAGTTGTTCTTATTAGGAACATTGATTGTATGTACGAAATCCATTGATTATTCATCTCGTTGATTTTGATTGTCGACTAAATAAATAAATAAGAATCAATCGTTGTTATTATTGCAATCTAGAGTAAGAGAAAGACACTCTAGTGTTGTTGCACTAAAAATTCAATCAAGACAAAGAATTTTTTTTTGAATTAATTAGTTTTTTTCAAGTATGTACAATATAAGATTCAAAAGAACAGCAGATTTGTCCGTTAGATGAAATACTTTTACATTGTCAAAAGTAGTGACTTTTATTTTACTTGACTCAGACTACATATTACTATCTTACATTTATTTTAGTCTGTCAATATGAAGAGTGCAGAAGTTACGAGATTCCGAAGAATCAAATCGAATTCTTTTGAAATACCTTCTAATGAAGAAGTTCGATCAAATAACAACGATCAACATATTAATGTGACAACTATCAAACAAGGAAATAATGCAGAAATATCAGTTCGAAAGGTATGCTTAGAATGAGATATTGCTAACTCCTATTCAAAAAACAGTTTAAAACATCTGAAGGTCTTCAATTAGCTAACTTATCCTCTCACTGTGGGGGACAAAGTGGGTGTGTACGAAAGTACTCTTTTCCGGAACATAATTGTTCACATAAGCGCATATATATGTGACCTATAATTTACTAAAACTGCACATCTCATAGTTTTACAGAATCTTAGAAAAGATAATGCCAAAACTTAAGCTCATAAATTTACACAGTAAGGGGTGCATTTATATTATAATTCGAATTAGGCAACTCATGAATGATCTTGAGCCCCGAAATCTATCTGAAAACATACTGTTCCGTCTATTGTAAATGCTAGAAAGAAATAATACCCGATCGGGCGCACATTTGTACCAAATGCTTATACATATGCGTCCCACTTATGATAGTAGCGCAAACTAATGAAACTTTTCTCAAGCTATTATACAGTATGTCCAAGAATCTAAGGTCTCTGATCGAATATCAGATTTTAGTCATCTAAATTACGCATTGAAGAAAACCTAAGGTTAAAGATGATCCTCTGAGTGATATTCAGTTATTTCTAAACAAATTAAAGCCATTTTGTGAGCCAAAACAAATCGTATCTCCGCCTGTATAAGTGGAAGCTGCGCACTATGGCCCACGCTAATGTCGAGAGGTAAAAATACTGAGATGTTATAGGCTGAAATAAAAAAAAATTATCAAACGTAACATTTGTGAAATATTTGATTTTACGGTCGCTCGAGTATAAAATATTATTAACAGTGAAAGAGAATATAAATAAGTTGTAATATGATAAAATCTTAAACCAATAAATCAAAATATTGAAAAGATCTTCGGTAAATTTCTAGAAATCCAAATGAAGATCCTGGTAAATTTTGAGTTTTTTAGGAATGTCGTAGTATTTAGAGTATCTTGAAAATAATTTTTACAAATTTTGAGAAATTTTCAATCGATTCGGTCGGAGGAAAGACAAGTGTCACATTCGCAAAGAAGAAATTCCTTTCACAAATTTCTGATTTTCAAAAAGATCATATCTCTTAACGAACACATAAAAAACTTCGAAAAATTTGCAGAAACAAGGTTCAAAATACGATGAATACAATGGTATTCTTGAAAAATTCAAAAGCTGCTGAGATGTTCTTTTTACTAGCAATTAGAATTTTTAATTGCAAAAGTTCATAATAACTTGGCTCTTCAAAAACTTTTTTACATGATTCTAACTATTGTTACCATGTTGGTGTCGATTGAGTTAGTTTAAAATCATCTTAACGATGGACATGCACGTCTGATTCCATTTTTGCTGGTCAATTTTTTCGATCAATCAGATTTTAGCAAGAGCTTTTTCTGCTATTATTCGGATGAAACATGGGCATATTCAGGCCATTTAAAGATTATCAAGAAGTATTATCTTTAATATGGCCCGAACAACCCTATTTTTCACATGAACGATAGTGGAAGCCCAATGTCGACCCAGATCGAAGATTAAAAGTGAAATAAGGCTACAAGGAGAGAGTGCTAAAGACTATCCTATGGTGATAATCATGGCCCCTTAAGACCCGTCCTACAGAGTACCTATACGCTCTGAAGGATGTAAAATAATTAAATAATAAGGATACATGAGGTACAATGAATATAAGGCTATAAGGAAATAAGATTACATGGACTTTAAAAGTATGTGCAGTATAAGACTATGGAGTCGTATGGATTCATTCTATACACATAATATTGAATATCTGTATGTCTATTATCAGATAAGACGTTAAAGAAGAAATCATCCATGTAGCGTCCACGGGTTCTCGCTTGTACTATATAAGATATAAGTAGGTTAATGTGTAATTAACTATAAAATGTACAGAAAACCTTTTAACTTAACGATATTAAAACTAAAAATATTATAGTTTCTCTTATTACTTATTGCAATTAATATCGCTCTTACTCAAGTTATACATACGATCTAATGTGTGAACTTTAAACTTAAACACAAAGTCTAAGTGTAAGTAGGGAAACTGTTAAAAATTATTATTTTCAATTATTGAAGTATGTTCAAACCACCAACGAGTAGTGTTAGACAATCAAGTGAAACCTAACTTAGAATTTGTATTCAAAAACAAAAAAACACATCTTTTAAACCCATTTTCTTTAGTTTTTATCAGTTTCATCAGAATATATATTCAAAAAAAAATTAACACAAATAGATGTAATGAAAAATCAACATTTATTGAAAAATATACGAATTTGACAGACTTCGTTAATTGTAACCTACACTATTCAATTAAAAGTAATAATTATGTTTTAAAGTGAAAATGAAATTTTAGATATTGTATAGAGTGTATGTATTCACTAGTAAAGAATGTTATCTAAATGAATCGGATGCTGTCATTTCATGTAGAGATGCTATTATAATAATTATTTCGCAAAATTTAATCACATCTAAAAGTTTCTTATGCTTATTTTTAGATGTCATTAAAAAGTTAAAAATAAACAAAGTCATATTGTAACGAAAGATAACATTAAATGAGCATATATAGTTCGATGGTAACTTCTCTGTATAAACTGTGATCGATTCTTATTCAGTGCGCTTTATCCAATGATATGAAATTGTGCTATATTAAAATGTGACTAAATGTAATGAAGTGAATCGATACCGTATCAGAACTGCAAATATTTTCGGTCGATGAAATATCTCGAAAGCTCCGAATATGTTTAGATCGTCGAAAATGTCATATTTTAGACACATAGTAACACGTTCGCCATAAAGTTGGCCAAACGCCCGCAAATCAGGCAAATATTGAAATTTATTACTGTATTATTTTTGTAGGTATCAAGAAAAAGTACATCAAGCAGCGCACGAGATCTCAGTGGAATCACGATGAAACGAATTCATAGAGTACAACCTACCGAAAACGAATCTTCGATTCAGTCAGCAAATCATGTATGTACACAGAACACTACAAAAGTATTTTCAATCGATTTTCTTAAAAGATGTAACGACCTACAGGAACTTATTATTTTTTTTGCAAAGTTTATTGAAATTTAATTGTTTTGTGAGAATTTAATAATGTATATCAGTAGTTCACTGTACTTACACTTTCTTTCTCAATAGTCTTCAAGAGAAATGATGATAATAAATTTTGGATAAAACGTGTTTTTCGTTATGATTTGTATATGATCATACTAGTAGGTCGTAATGGATGAAGCAGGTTAGTGTTCAATCCCTCAAAGTATTACATTAGTAACCAAAATGTAGCATAAGATGTGGCGTAAAAATCTTTAGAATTTCTATAAGGTCATTTATTCTCTAGTTGAACTTTTTTGTTATTTCATAATTTCATCATCTAATATGCTTTATTAAAAGAAAATAAAAATATATCGCAAGATGCAGCATGAATAGCTCTGCAATCTTCATAGTATAACTTCCTCTTAACAAAAAAATAAAATTCTGTAGGACTAGTTTTTGCAGTGAGGAAACTTTGGTCTCTCAAAATTGTGTCCATTTTGGAAATAGAAAGTTCAACTAGAAAATAAGTGACCTTATAGGAATTCTAGAGATTTTCACGCTACATCTTATGCTACATTTTGGTTACTAATGTAATGCTCTGAGGGATTGAACACTAACCTGCTTCATCTATTGTGATCTAATAGTATGATCACACACAAATCATAACAAAAAAATGTTTTATCCAAAATTTATTATCATCATTTCTCTTGAAGACTATTGCGAAAGAAGGTTCATCGAAGCTTATTATATGTTCCAGTGACACTCAGATCAGAACTTTTGGTACGTCCTAAGTATATATGCATGTATTAAGATATTGTATGAGATTCATCCCAAAATTGCAAACGGATTTATTAAAAAATTTCAGAACCTGCTGAAAGTTCATGCAATATTAAATGAGAATACAAAGAGAAGATCTTTTTCAATATTTTATCAAATATTGAGAAGTGGTATCGTTAATTATCTATACCAAGTTCGAATTGCTAAGTTTTTAAAACATGTGAAATATGATTAATTCATGCGGTATTTAAATTGTCTAACATTTTTTTCGAAAAAGACTTAAAAAGAAACTAGTAAGTTGTACGAAAGAATCGAAGTCAGTTTAAATAATAATTTATATTTTTATTTTATGTTGCATCAAGTTTTGGTTAGACCTAAATACGAATGAACAATAGGCATTCTAAGTAACATTGCTTCAGCAATTATATTAGTTAAGCCGAATTCGAAAGTCATGTTTACAGCAGCACTGTAATCGAAAGAAAACAATCCTTTTCAAATCTATGTGTATTTTAGCTAATGATTTGAAGGATTTTATTTTTAGAGGTTAACTGAAAATTCATTCACTACCCAATTAAGTTCCAGGGCGAAAAGCTTGGATCGATCAGTCACGGAAGTGGTCATTCGTCATCGGTCTTTGAGTGCATCACGGCCTATACAAGTATGTAAAGTTTACATTCTAATCTATCATTTGTCGCTAAGATTTGTATGTAGCCTCAGACTTCCGAAAATGATCCAGCGGTAACTAAGCCTTTATATAAAGATGTACATGTGAAGAGAATTCCAAGTGCACATAAGAATCGTGGCAGTTCTGTTCATCATTCAACATCAACAAATGTAAATCGAAAAATGAGATAAAAAATGAAGATAAAATAAAATTGCTATTTAGAATTCAGTTGAAACTGATTTGAGTAGAACACGCTCCTCTACTGGTGCTTGGACAGAACCGCTGAACGATACAAGCATTGAAACTGGACAACCTTATTTGCTCTCGCCGACCACAAATTACAGTCATCATGTTTCCATCACAACATCTCGCGTATGTATACTTATATCTTATCAATATAGAGAAGGTTACCAGAAGTCATTCTTGTATTGATGTTAAGAGAAAAATTAAAGTCAAAGCTAATGACATAGTTCATATCACTTATTTGTTAGTGTATTATACAGCTACTCTATTTCATTCTCTTTTGAAAAGAAACTTCAAATATTTTGGAAAATTTTCGGAAAATCTGTTAGAAATTCAGGAATATTATTTTAATCCATCATATACATTAGCAACATCCTCAATCGATCAGTTTTGATAAAATCTTGTGAGAATTCTTGCTATCATTTCTGTAAAGACGGAAATCTGTAGAAATTCTAGATTGGCTCCTGTCTAACTGTAAGAACTTCGAAAAGTAGAAATTATCAGAAAGTAAGACAGAATCCTGGCAAATCTTTCCTGAAAGGACACCGTCGGATAAGACCGTAAATGTGCCACCCCCCTGGTTTTGGTTCTCAATAGTCTAGAAAGATAGAGCATTAAATTCTACACATTTCTATGTATTTATTTTGCTTTTTATTAAATATAATAAGAAGAATGTTTGACGGCGAAGTAGTCGGGGGTCTATGTCATTTTCGAGTACTTCGAATAAAAACTATGACACCGAATTTTTTTCGTTCGTGGATCCAGTATAAAATCTAATGGTATAGATCGACGTAGTTTTTAACGCTCTACAAAATGGCATGTGAATTGTATCAATAAATAACTTCTCTGTTAGATTATATAATATCATACCGGATTCAGCTGAATCCGGTATGATATTATAT
>JAJEKB010019332.1:0-10214 GCA_022393335.1 Macrotrachela quadricornifera
CAAAGTAATGTCCTTGTACACTAATGCACTTACTCATTCTTTCAAATCATTGTTCATAGCATTGGTAGAAATCATTTTTTCTGGAATCATCCATTTGTTCTTGGACAACAGCATGAATCTCATTAATGTCCCGGAAAAGTTTTCCACAAAGGTACTCTTTAAGTTTTGGAAATAGCCAGAAATCGCAAGGACTCATATGGTGTCATACACACGTTTTAATGTGCCGCTATCGTACTTTTCGAGCATTTTCAGATGACAATCAACACAGTTCTATTTCTGAGCTTTAGTCAAAAAATGAGACATCCAACAACATATAACTTTCCTTAAACTAAGATAACCATGAAGAATAGATTTAGTTTCTGCCAATTCAATATGTAGGATGTCTTCTACCTCTTGATATGTGATATGTGGATCGATGTTGATCAGCTGGCGAACAGCTTCGATGTTTTCTGTAATCATAATAAATCACTGCTCGAATTTCGTCTCTTGTAAGATTCATAGCAATGTCAAAAGAATGTGTTAGCAGGATATCCGTTAATCTACAAAGAAAAGAAAGCGGAAATATTCAAGCGCAAAATTTTATGGTCTTTCTTCTAAGACTTGAATCTACTACTATAACTACCAAAGTCATACACTTGTCTCAACTTAATCAAGAATCTAGAAATTTTTGGAGTAACTTACGTATATTATGTTTTTCTGAACACAGTGATATTCAAAGAAACAATAATAGAAGAAATAAGTTCGAAAAAAAACCGGTTGTATCACATGTCTCAAAATAATGGAAATTAGTTAAAATAATAAAAACATCTGCATTTTGTTGAGAATTTGACGAGGAATCTTTCTATAAAAAAGAGTTTCTTTTTCTAAGCTGAATTCTAAGTGAGAAAAATGCACAATATTGAAAGACTCATTCTTTATGGGCCACCCGTCAAATCATCATGTCCAATAGTACGACATTTGTGACATAATAACACTGGGCATTCAGCCTTTACATGCCTAGCTTTTTTGTATCTATAGCATACTTCGTTCCATCCTTCAAGATAAAGCACAGTATTTAAACCTTTATATATAAAACTTACGTTAGCGAAATTTTCTCTTCATCTTGACGACAGGAAAAGCAAATGCGTATTCTTCTAACAAATATTTTGATACCTTCGAATGGATACGCCATTTTTTCGTGTTTTATATTAATAATACCATTTTCCCATTTAGATACGATAGACACAATTTCGTCATCAGGTATCGTGGGTGATAAATTGAAAAGCCTTATCACTTTGACATGCTTATAAGGCTCGCAATGATGAATAGTTATTCATCAACACCTGACACAGGAATACTTTGACTTAGAGATTTAACAATCGCATTCCAATTGATTTTCTTATCACCTTTCACCAATTTTAGAAGTACTGGTTCACGTAAAACATTATGCGTTGCCATTTTCCAGAGATGAAAGAATTGTACACTTCCGTATTTATACACACTACCACAAAATAATGAATAGACACTAATCTTAACACTATTCAATCTTAACAATAGAAAATGAAAAGAAAGTTTTATTCTAGTTAGATTTGCGTTTGATTATCACCAAAGTATTTGATCATATTTGCTAATTTATCTCTTGGTATGATGTAATAAGAAGTTATTTGAATGTATCTGCAGCGCACGAAACGTTTTGTATCTCTACACGTTTGGTTTCTTTCGTCGAATTCAGGTACTTCTAATATATGAAGACAGGAAATGTCGTGCTCTGCACGTCGAGTGAAAAAATTGCTTATTACAATTTATCAAGAGATAAATAAGCAAATCTGATCAACATCCCAAGGTGAATTTTTCCAAAAGAAAGAAAAGAACAGTGATAATATTTATTGCATTTACTTCCTAACCTTCTATCCAAAAACTTTCTTCTAAATCTTAAACTTTTTCTTTCGTATCCTCTCTACTTCCTTGAAACAACTATTTTAATTCTTACTTTGATTTTAAAAAAAATTTTTCTTTTTTCTATCCCTTTTGTTCTTCTTTCTTCTCTTTCTGATCCTTCTATATCCCTCTTTCCTTCTTCCTAATCAATATCTACTGACTCAATATATCAAGTCACAAATTATTCGAGGATTCTATTAGTCTAACATCAATTAATGGTGATGAATGTATTGATCGTGTAGCCATAATTTACGAGATTAGGATCATTGAGTCCATCTGTACTATAAGCGATCTTAAGAAATGGTTTATTCTTTTCAAAACGGTTTCATCAAAAAAAAAAATTTTTTGAAATTAGATTGATTAAAATTGAATGAACAAACCTTCTCTGACCATAAACCGTACCATGACATTAAAATGATTATGTTAATGAATATTCTAACTTCTATTTCAAATGACGTTATACTTGATGTTACGTCAAAATGGTCTGGAACAATCCTTAGTATCGAATATAATACCCTACCACGCCCATATACAAATATAGAAACTTTCGTTCGTAAGATACGAATAAAATTTGAATCAACAATGAATGAACAGAATATACCTGTCTCTATTAAAATACTTGGTATAACAATTCCAGTAGTATTGGAGGGAAGATTTAAAGTATGTTATCAATGCAAACTAGCAGGAGATACGAAATCTGAATGTAACGGATTAAAATATCGGGTGTGCACGGAAATCGGTTTCGATAATCTTGATTGTTCAAAGTAGAAGTTCTATACAAATGCTATAAGAACAAAATCATGGTCAACAACAACACCGACAACTGCAAGTCAAATAATTAAATATACTCCTTCCGCAGATAAACTAATTAGTAAAGTTACGTTTTGCTTTAGATGCAAACAAGTAGGTCATATCCGAAAAAAACTATATTTTCGAGCAACAAGATGTTGTTCATTATTCAACACCAACTATTACTGGTGACCGAGATTTTGATTATGGGTATGCAAGTCCACGCCTTACAGCAACTCGAGAACCAGTTACAACAGTATTAGCAGCATCTCCTAGCTCTGAAGTCGCAAAGATGAAATCTGTTCAATGACGCGATGATGACATGAATGTTTGTGAAAAACAATCAGCTATGCAAAAACAGACAAGTTTTTATCACCATCCTGACATACAACATACAACAAAAACTGTTTACTCAACATCGGTCAGATTTTCAACAACAACATGTTATTGAACAACAAACGAATGTTATAGAAATGGAAATTAATTTGAATGGAAAGCAAATCAATGTATTTAACTGATCGATGATTAGTGAAGTTATTGAAGAATATAAAAGGTATAAAGAAGGCCCAAATGTATTTAAATGGCCTCTTTATGATGAAAATAATCCTACCAAAAGTGACTTAAAGAACCAGCATTTGCATACTTCAAGCTCAATGGAAGAGAATGAGGATGAAGAAAGCGAAATTAATAAAGTTAAGTAAACGCAAAAAAAAATGCTTATCATTTTATCCTACAATATTAGAGGTATTACAACAGTTAGTAAACGAACTCTTTTAAGAACTTGGTTAAATAAGACACCACACGACATGGTATTGTTACCAGAACTTCGCATGACAAAAATTGAACAACTTGAAAGATTTAAAAGTTCATTTACTCAATATAACATCATATGCAATATCGGGACATGGTCTGCTGGAGATACACTAATAATGGTTAAGAGAAATTTTGAAGTTATTGATAGTGATATTGATCCTATAGACAGAATTGCTTTCATTAAAGTATCACAATAACAGAATCCTACTTGTTATCGTTAGTGTTTATACTCCTACGTAAATTATCGATAGATATATATTCTTCAAAGATCTATATCTATATGTATCATCAGCTGAGTGGATATTAATTGCTCACTAAATAACCAATATGATAAAAATTAACATAGTATATAAAGTGATAATCGTTCCTATTCAATATTACTAAAGGAAATACTCCAATCATTACTATTAACAGAATTATATCGTATGAAATATCCTTGTAAAATTATCTACTCGTTTCATGATGAATCAAGAAATTATCACAGTCGTATTGATTTTTTCTTTTATTCAAAACTAATGCAGAAAACATTCAACACACATATTACGATCCTGTTAACTCATCAGATCATGACTGATTAATAATCAAATTGAAATTTCCAGTATCAAATGGTGAAGTCTTTCGTCGGTGGATATGTAATTCAAGAGTGATCAAAAGAAAAACTTTCCAAGAGAAATTTCAGTCAATGTGGAAAATATTCCTTAGTATGGATAATTTTAATATCACTGAATGGTGGTGTGATTTGAAGACAAGCTTAATTTTTCTATTACAAGAAGAAGAAAGACAAATGAACTATGAACTTCGACATGAATTACGTCAACTACAAACAGAATATCGCACGATTGCAAAAGATCTAACGGATGCAAATCTAATACAAAATGCACATTATTCGTGAAGAAATTCGTAGGTTATTAGAAGATAAAATCAATAATACTCTTCCAAATGTCCAATGACAAAATGTTAAACAGCTGAGTACTTTAGCAAAAGCACGTGTCACATATTTAAAAGCAAATCAGTCAAGAATTGCTTTTCTTGATGATCCAATTAAAGGACAAGTTAGAACTTAAGCCGATATAATACATACAGCCACAAGATTCTATCAAAATTTATACGATGTTAAGCCAACTAATAAAAACCTTTGGAACACACTATTTACTGATATTCCAACATTCACTGTTGTTGATTGATAATCACTTGATTAAGCGACCATTTATATAGAATGCTACGATGCATTAAAATCAATGCCATTAGGTTGTGCTCCAGGTGCTGATGAGCTATAGCGGAGGTTTGGAAAATCGTTTTCCCAATCATAGGTTAATATTATTTTTAAATGATAAATTTAGCAAAACGTGAGGAATACTTTTATAATGATTTTCTTAACGCTTTAACGATATTATTAGAAAAAGAAGGAAATCAAAACAGTTCAATGAAAAATTTCCGCCCACTATCTCTTATGAATATTGATTACAAAGTTATATCCAAAGGTTTAAGTGTCCGAATAAGTAAAGTTCTTAACAATATCATACATTGTAACCAAAGTTGTGGTATAGTTGGTTGAACAATTCATGATAAAATTCATCTGTTTCCGTCAATTATTGAATATTATTGAAAGAAATGTGTGCCAATTGGTATTGTGCTAGGGGATCAACTAAAAGCATTCGACAGAATTAATCACGCATATCTTTTCAAAACACTCAAAAAATTTGATTTCGGTACAATTTTCATTAATTGGATAAAACTAATATATGCAAAATCAACAACAATATTAGTGATATTACATCATTTAATTCCGGTGTCCGACAAGGTTGTTCTTTATCAAGTAATCTATTTGTAATATGCTTAGGACCATTAATCACTATTAAAACTGATAAACAGCTTAAAGAGAGTGGACAGCTACACATCAATAACATTGATCAAAATGTGTATTGACAACTAATAGATGAACGCTTGTTCTGACAGCCTATTTATTCTGAACGAATCGCATATTTGAAATGTATTCTCTTCTTTAAGACAATCCACAATTGTCAATTATCTTCGGCAGCAACAGAATTTTAGTTCGTGCTAGCAAATTATGGAATAAATGCGCGGGACCGAATTGGAAAAAGTCATAAAGAAAAAAGATTTTATTATTGTGAATTACCAGAAACAACAATGCATTTATTTATCGCATGCGGATCTTTCAACAAGGTTTTTTTTTTATTACTAGAAGAACATGTGAGAAGAATATCGGGGTTACCCATAGCAAGAGAAGAAAATGTAATTATTTATTTACAAATCATTATAAGAATTACACAAGAAACTACACAAAAACAAATTCCACACTTAATAGGAAATTATTTACACAACATCTCGAGATTTCGAATACTTACATGCATTAGAGATATATTCTTTGACAATGGCTAATCTACCAACGTAGATATTAATATGAGAAAATGTATTAACCACTAACATTACTTATTAAAAAGCAAAATATTATGTCATATCCACATTCTATTTTTAAAAACAAAGAAGATTTACATTATTTGTTGCTACGTCTATCCTCTTCCTTTTCAATAAAACACATCTAATAAAAAAAATTGATCAAATACATGTTGCGATGATGAAAACGTGTGGGTTGGTAGTAACACTAACCTACCAGAGCAACTTTTTTTTATCAAGCAAATAAAAAAAACGCTCATTACATAAAATAGTCATTCAAATCTATCTTACAATTAACCAAACATATATAGTTTCACAACTCTGTGAGTTTTATAAGGTCTTAACAGTTATTGTACTATTATCCGAACTTATTTCAATGCATCCTCTTGCATAAGATAAACTCGGACATAATTTTATTCCTTTGCTATTCTTCATTAAGCTCAAATCAAAAGTAAATAATTCCATATTCCACTGTATTCATCAATAAATGTCTTATGATACAAAAAAAAATTTCATTCATCATTTTGTATGGTTGAAAGTTTTTGCATGTATTCTACATGTACTAACTATAGAAAGTCATAAATCAACGTGACGATGTTTTTTTCTGCTATTCATTTTTAAAATAACATGTTGCTCTGGCAGATTAGTGTTACCCCCAATTTGCGCTTTCTTGTCATCGTAACATGTTTTTAGATCAAGTGCGATCATTTACTTCTTGGTAAGTTGTAATAAACAACTTTTTTACTCGATGTACAGCGCACGATATCTCTTGTGTCTTCAGTGAAGACGCAAGAGATAAGGCCCCATTAAACTGACTTATTTGAAAGTGAATTAACCAATATTATCGCTGTTGTTACGCACAAACGGCAACCGCATCTCTTCGTTCAGCTTTTAATTTTTCAGTCTGTTTGACGCATAAGCCGTGTAAATGAGTTCAAAAAAACAAGATGTATCAACAATACGTCGACTATTCGGTTTTGAATTATCTGATTTTCAGTCATGGTCTAGTTTTGTTAAACTTATGAATCGACCGGAAGATCCAAGTTCATTAGCTGTTTTTCGTATATTATTTGGTATTCTTATGATGTTGGACATTCCTGAAGAACGTGGCATGTCTGATGCTGATGCTATTTATGGAAATACACATAGAGAGTGTCAATTTCCATTATTCAATTTTCTTAAACCATTGCGTGCTGAATACATGGTTATAATTTATTTTATTATGTTTCTCGGTGTGGTTGGCATAGCTTTTGGTTTGTTATATCGTATAGCAACTATATGCTTTACAATAACGTATTGGTATATATTTTTGCTTGATAAAACATCATGGAATAATCATTCATATTTATTTGGTTAAATTGGTTTTCAACTAATATTTTTTGATGCTCATCATTACTGATCAATTGATGATTTATTTAAAAAGAAAATTCGTCATTCACATGTACCATTATGAAATAATACATTAATTTGATATAAATTATTTCTTGTTTATTTTATTGCGGGTTTAAAAAAAATTGATTGGGATTGGGTTGCAGGATATTCAGTGGATGGTTTAAGTGGTCATTGGATATTTTCACCATTTAGAACATTTATGACTGTAGAACAGATTCCTTTAATTCTCGTACACGTTTGTGGTCTTCTTTTTGATTTATTTATTGGTTTTGCTCTTTTTTTTGATTGTTCATGACGAATTGGAATTTTTTTTTGTGTATCTTTTCATTTAATGAATTCACAATTATTTAATATTGGCATGTTCCCATATACAATGCTTACTACAACGCCATTATTTTTCCATAATAATTGGCCAAGAAAATTTTTAAATCGTTCTATACCGAAATGGTTGTATAAACATGAACCATTACAATATAGTTCATCATGTTTATATTCAAAAGAAGAAATAAAACCGGAGGAAAGAAAAAATCAATCATTAAAATCAAAAATTACTAATCCTAATTCAGTAAAAGATGCACCTGTTAAAGCAACATTTCGACATAAATTTTTTACTATATTTGCACTTTTATATCTTATTGAACAAGGATTTTTACCATATTCACATTTTATTACAAAAGGTTATAATAATTGGACAAATGGGTTATATGGTTATTCATGGGATATGATGATACATGCTTGGCATATTCAACATGTAAAAATAACTTTTATTGATAAAAAAGAAAGCAAGAAGCACATTCTTTAAAATCAACAGGATGGACAACAGCAGATCGATAAAATTCTCATGCCGATATGATTATTCAATATGCTCAATGTATAAGAGGAAAATTAAAAAAATATGGTTATGATGATGTTGAACTTTATTTTGATATATGGCGTTCAATGAATGGACGTTTTAATCAACGTCAAATCGATCCACGTATTAATTTACTTTCATCAGATGTTAAATGGAAACCATTCGAAGATACATCAGGGTTACAACCATTATTAACAAATTTAAGTGATTGGAGAACACGTATGCTACAAATTGAAAATAATTTATCAGGAAAAGATCAAAATGTCTTTGTAACATTTATTGCTGATTTTTCAGGTAAATTAAAAACTTTTTTTTTGGTTTTGAATTATATAAATACAAAACAAAATATTTAGATCTTTTTTCTTGAAAATTACATTCCACCCGATTTAAATACAACTATTGAAGTACTTGAAGGTCAAATTATGATTGAAATGTTAAATTCAAAGAAAAATATTACATTAAATGTTGGATAAAATATATCTGTACCAAGTGGAGATTATCATAATGGTTTAGTTAATAAAAGTATTCTTTTTTTATTAAATTAATTTTTATATTTTTAGTTCATACAATATCATCAACACCATCTTGTTATATGTATGTTACTTTAAATCAATCTGATATTGAATTTGAACAATTTTGGAATAAATATTATAATTTAACAGATCTTTTACTTAATGAAACAATTGATTATTATCGCTTATTACATAATGATAAAGAAGAAGTTGATCTTGTTCTTTTATCATATGATAATGTTTTTGAACAATTACGTAATAAAACTCTTTATGAACTATTAGAATTTCCATATGATTTTAAATTTCATAATAAAAATGAAACAAATACAACTTGGACTAATATACGTTTACAATTTGAAACACGTATGAATCAATCAATAGTTACACGTTTGCATACAATGATGAAATGGCATGAAAAAAATACAAGAGCATTTAAAGCATTTATGAATGAGAAGAAACATCAATTTTTACGATGTTTTCAACTTGTCAAATTGGCTTTTAGAAGTATAATCTATCAAACAGATTTCATTAAATCAGTTAAAAATGAAATTGATAATGTTAAAGAGGAAAGTCCATCAGATACAATTGTTACTGAAGAATCTCCTCATAAACATCCTTCTCAAACTTCATCTGAATCATCGTCTTGATGATGAAAGAGTTCATCAACAAATAGTAAAACAAAATAAAAACAAACAAAAAAATAAAAGTTTTTAATTCTTATTTTGAAAGGCAATTGATATAAGTTTTTTCTTTTGAAAAATAGTGATCTTTTTCTTTATTGTTTTATTCGTATTATTAGAGTTATATTTCTTAGAAAACTGATGTTTCTTTTGTTTTTTGTCATGCTTATGAATAAGACTTATCATATTTATTTGATATCGTTAATCAAAAAAAAGAAAATTCTGATCAAATACATGTTGCAATGACTGAAACATGTGGATTAATGGTAACACTAGTCTGCCCGAGCAACACTTTTCATTTTTGATAAAGGAAGAATAATTGAATTGTACTTCGTTTATGAAAGGATGATTATGTAAGTGATATATTTGTATCTACTATGTTTGTGAAAAACGGTAAAGATTGTTTCAATATTGTTTTCTCAAGAGTCGAAGCAAGTTTGTTGTAAAAGAGATTATGATAAATTTGAATTATGATTCTATTGAGTAAATGTTGGATAAGTCGTAGATAGATTTGATCTTATAAAGAATTTGTGTCATTGAGAAAACATATTCTTCTATTAGGTACATATGTATATAAAGTTAGTAGAAAACTTTATTTTAGTTTACATGTATTGGTTTTCCGCTTTGCGTAAGGGATGAATATATAATATCTATTCTGAAGAAAATGAGACTGTTTTGAGCATATATTTGAATATGGAGAAAGATTATTCAAGTATATTGAAATCTGTGCCACAAATGATATCAATACAATAGTGTCATTGGGAATGATTTTCTCTTTTTGTTTTTGTTGCGGGGTATGGAAACCATAATATTATTGGACATTAAGAAAAAATTTTGTTGCAT
>JAJEKB010019333.1:0-58126 GCA_022393335.1 Macrotrachela quadricornifera
TTTTTTTGGAAATTTTATAATTATGATATTAGTTGAGCATTGATGAAATAGCATAGAAAAATAGAGCATTGTTTTCTCTATCATTGCATAACAAAATAAAATTTCTTCAAGCTTTCTATAAGGAAATAAGATGGTAGCGCCACTACTTTTGGTATGCCCTAAGTAGATTGAAATATTTTCAGAAATAAATCGAGAAAACTCATTTTATGAATAACTTTGTTACACTTTATCATTGGCTTTTTTCATAATGAAAAACAATTAATTCATATTGATAAAAATCTTTTTTTGTACTCGATCATGTTCTTTTATTACTCGCAAAATTAAATCTTCCTTTCATTTTGTTACCTAATTAAAATAATGCTTTATTCAGTAATGATAATTTTCATCCAATTAATTGTCTTATCAATTCTGTTTATAAACTGGATACAATAGAAGATAAAACATCATTCAAAATGAAATATTGAATCAATACTAAAAAAAATTTTTAATGAAATAAATATAGTATAGAATTTCTGATAAATAATAATATTTTACACAAACAAGAGACATGAAAATATTGAATAATTAAAAAATTCTAAAAATAGATAAACAATTTTTAATCAAATAAATTTTCTCAAGTGTTTTTTCATGCAATGGCGTAGGGATTGAGAGACATTGACAACTTTATCAAATTGAAATAAATATGATTTTCTTTTTCTATATAAACTAAATATTTTCAATGTCTTTGTTTTTGTCGTTGAGAATATAAATTAGACGAATAATGACCAATAAAAATATACTAATGATGTGTATCATATCTTTATTATTTAGTCTTATTATATAAATCAAACACAGAATTTATATGAAAGATTATTCTATGAAATGAAAAAAAGAAAAATTATTTATTTATTGTTTCATCAAATAGTTTTCTTTGTTATATATAATTTAGAATATTTTAAAAAATTCTTTGAAGTTATAAGATGGCACAATAGCAAATACCCTGACAATAAACGCAGAATTTTCAATGAGATCATCTCTCAGTAGTTTCTGAGGAGAGATCTTGAAGAAATTTTACGATAAAAAAAGGATCGAAATCCAAATATGATTTTAGCTTAAAATGAAATTGGATTTTTGCGATGGTAATCTTCTAAATATTGTTTATAAAAGTACAAAATCACTTTACAAGAAGTGTATGCCTAGAAACTTTTTGGAATATGGTTCAAAAATGAATTATTTCATTGATAGCTTCTAGTAGTCGATATTCTATTAAAACGCTATTTTCAGCGTACACTTCTAGTTAACGTATGATTCAATTGGGTTGGTCACGAAAAATATCAATAAATCAATTTGCCTTCTTTTGCCTTTACGTTCTTTCGAAAAATAAGATAGTAGTTTTTAAACTGTCAATTACGCTTCACTTTAGAAAATCTTAACAGAAAACGCAACGATTAATTTTTATACAAAATGATCGTTCATGCTGATATTATACAGTTTTTTGTACATGTGTATTTAGTTGCTAATCGTTTTCAAAACTAAAGTTAACAAAAAACAATAGATGATGCATAGAGTGAATTTAGTCAGGAGACAAAAGAGTTACATCGATGAGCTTTGTCTTAAACTAGAACGCACAAAAAACTATCCAAACAAATTATTACTTGAATTTTAATTATAACTTAAGAAATATCTATTCTGTGAAAATAACTTAGGAAACCAAAATAGTGTAAATAAAATGAAAACTTCTGTCATACTACATTAGGAGAGCAAAGCATGAGTTTTATCAATGTTTATTATTGTATTTAAAAATAATGATTGCACCGTAGTGGTTGAAACTTAGAAGTTCTTGATGAAGTCTGCAACAAATAAGAGATTCTGACCTAAAATATTCATTTATATAAAAGTATTTTTGTCTGCATAACAGATTCTCTTTTTTTAGGAACCAAATGTAGAGTATACAAGACACTTTAGGCGTTGAATACATATACGTCTATAAGAAATAGTAAATACTAACCTTTTGTAGTAATTGTAAGTCCATCTAGTACTGAAAGTGTATAAAAAATGATTTGCAAGATCCATACATCTAGTAGGGACTGATTATTAATACATTATTGCCATAGAAAATGCAGTATTTTTGGAATTAAATCACTATACCTAGACGTAGAGAAGTCAAAAATTGATGCGACCATTTTCTCATCCTAGAACTAATTAAAATTACTGTAAATTGTACTAGCAAAAAATTTGAAGTTACTTATAGGTGATCGCATTGCAGTCTGTAGGTACTTTAAATAATAAAACTGCATTCATTCAGCACTTCCACATTCTTTCTACAGGATTCAACATTTTAGTCGATCACACATCGCACCGTTTCGCAAAGCTTATTTTTATCTTAGATTACACTTTGATGTGTCAGTATTCTGAAAGCTTGTCAAAGAATTATATAATCTCTTCTACAATTAGTAAGATACATTTTAATCTCATGGATACATGTTCATCTAGGATAAATTTTTCGTTTTCCTGCTATACTTGTAAATGAAATTTGAAAAATCTTACCATTTTCTTCTACTCAGATTAGACATCCACTCATACTTATAGAAAACACCTTATCTGAATTATAAACGTTAATTGAAGCAACATTTTATTTTTCACCTCAATAATAGAAAATTTTTATATAACCTATAAATTATATTTCAAACAAAAATTCATCTTTGACTTCTCTTTGAAAATTCTGACGTTAAAGTCTTTGCTTAAATTATAATTACAATTTAGACAAAAGTTAATGTTTAATATAATCAATTTCAATTTCGATATTAATAAATGGCTTCAAAATATATTGATAATGATGATTTACGAGATAATCAACGAATTTCAGATTTTGTTAATGAACCTCGTCGAATGTTAATTTCCATTCAAGATTGTGAAAGAAAACCACTTGTCACAATCGAAGAAGCTGGTGAACTAATAGTTAATCTTTTGATAGATGAATTCGGTTCAATAATGCTTTATTCAATGGAATGGGAATCACAAGAAGAATGTCTTTATCATGTATTAAATGCAACTTTTCGTTCTGAAAATCGAAAAAAATTAATTCCATGGTTTTTATTCCTAAAACTCATTTTAACTGCATTTGCACATCTACCAACACGAAATCGTTTTGCTCATCATAGGATTAAACGTGATTTGACAAAAAGTTATACTGAAGCAGAAGAAATTATTTGTTGGGGATTTAGTTCATGTACATCAAACATGAAGGTATTGAAAAATAAACAATTTTTGGGTACAACAGGAACAAGAACTCTTCTTACTATCAAATGTATAAGCGGAAAAGATATTCAGAATCATTCGGTTTAGAAAAAATGAAGATGAAATTCTTCTTCCACCTGGACGACAATTTTAAGTTATTTCTTGTCTTAATTAACCAGATGATCTTCATATGATACAACTTAGAGAAACTGAATCATCATATGCACTTCTTGAACCTCCTTCAAAAGTAAGTCAATCTTTTCTTATTATTCAATCAGTAATTAATTTATAAAATCATATTTGGATTTTTTCAAGGATATTTCAATAACTTTCAAGCCTATCTCAGCCATCAGTCAATCAATACCCATATCAATAAGCTGATAATATTATTATTCTCAGATATATTTAAAGAAAGTTTAAAAAATAGTTCAGATTCATTATTATCTATGCTAAAATAAAATTCATTATTTTTAATAAATATAATTCAAAAAACCGAGCACATGAAAAACCATACTAAGGATGAAGATAAAGATTTTATGAGTAAACTAAGGTTAAAAATAAACTAATTTTTTTTTTTCAACTATATCATTTACATTGATGCATATCAAAAAGATAATATTTTATTCCTAAGATTATCTTTCACATTAATATCTTCTTGTATATTATCATAGAATTTGATATTATTTATAACTTATAATCATTGAAAAATATGTTTCTGTAAATATATTTTTTGAGAGAATACGTTTATCTTTCTTATTCTAATCCTGAGTTTTACTCTCTCGATAGTAAAAATTTTTGAAAAAGCTCTACTAAATTGTGATAAATGAGATCTCGAATGTAATCTAGTTTTATTAAACTACTAATGGTGAATCGTTGATGGTTAAAATCGTGACTTTTGAGAAAAAGTTACAGTATGAGATGATTCCGAAATATTAAATTAACCATCAGACATCCGCATTTTATCAAAATTTCAGAAAACCGAAATTATTTCATTGAGACTTACAAGGATTTGGTGAGTAGCACTCTCAATCAGTCAAACTAATTATAGATGATCGAGATCTAAGATAATCTTTTCGTAAAATTTCGACAAGTTATATGTCAAGAAGTTGTATAGTAAAGATAGTATCTCATATCGTCGCAGTAATAGTTAAGAGATATATGAAAGCATGAATTTAATTGCTTTTGAAAACTGCAGTTTATGTATAATGTGATGGGCAAAAAATTTGATTAACAATAGATTTGTGACTGATACTGAATCGTCATCATACACAACTGTGATAGACTAAATAAAATCCTCAATGCTTTCGTTTTACTTAAATTTTTTTGTGAGATATAATCTTGTATATAAACATAGAATTTGATGTAAAGTATGAGTCATTTTCTTCTATAAATTTTGTCTATACAAAACATAATTTTAATCTGAAAATTATCATTTTTTGAACAGAACAGAAGTTTTAATTAGTTTCATATATGTAAAAAAAGAAAATAATTTAGTTTTAAATATCTTTCCTATTTCATTAAAACTTTGTTTATTTATGTATAACTAAAAAAATAAGTAACGCTCGTCCGAAGACTCGCTCAGCTCTTTCTCGTAGAAATCATGTTTTTAAACTATCGTCATGTTATTCATTTATAAAAGTCAAAAAACCGAAGTGAGATACAAGTTCCTTCACCGCAACTGTCCTTCACCAAACTTCATCAAATCAAATGTTTTTATTTTAAAATTTGTCATTTCTTTCAAAAAATTGAGGTTCAAAAAATTTTAATGCAAGTGACTTCAAATTCAAATTTCGCGTCCTCTATTACCCTTCGGTCAATCCTTCTCAAAAAGTTTCTTTTTGTGAAAAAAGTGGTCCTTTGTGTAAAAAAATGAAACCGAAAAAAATTTTGAAAAACTAATATCAGATTCGACTTCCTCGAGCACGATTACCCTTCGGTTAAGTTTTATCGAAAATATTAAGAAAATGTTTTTTTGACTTGTTGCCGACATACAAGCAAGCAAACAATTTGTGTTTGCAAGACTCTTCTCTACGAGAAAGAGAATAATAATCAGCAATGGTGTTCATCACCGACCACAATGAAACCATCATTTCGTGAAAAAACACCTATTTTCGATGAAAAATACCAAACCTCACCAATTCCTAACATCAATTGATCAATGCTGATACCATAACAATCAGCAATGGTGTTCATCACCCACCACGATGAAATCATCATTTCGTGATAAAACACCTATTTTCGATGAAAAATACCAAACCTCACCAATTCCTAACATCAATTGATCAATAGCGATACCACCACCATAAGCAATACTGTTCATCATCCACCACGGCGAAATCATCAATTCGTCAAAAAGCACCTATTTTCGATGAAAAACACCAAACCTCACCAATTCCTAACGTCAATTGATCAATGCTGATACCATAACAATCAGCAATGGTGTTCATCACACACCACGATGAAACCATCATTTCGTGATAAAACATCTATTTTCGATGAAAAATACCAAACCTCACCAATTCCTAACATCAATTGATCAATGCTGATACCACATGATCACCGAACAGACTTCAGATTCGAAGTCCCCGCATCGAATTACCTCTAGAAATGTCTTTTTCGAAAAATCGATTTTCGATGTTTTTTTACCCCGCGGACATACAAGCAAGCAATCAATCAATCAATCAATCAATCAATCAAGCAAGCAAGCAGACAATTTATGTTTGCAAGACTCTTCTCTACGAGAAAGAGAAAAATGAGAAGAAGAATGTCTGGATGCGATAAAACACGTAGAAAAAAGAATATGAAAAAAAATGAGAAAAGAATGAGAATATATAACATTTATTATCAGAACGAGATGGCATGCTGACAGAGAGAGCGAAGACCAACAGTAATTGTAGTGTATCAACCTCAGCTACTCATCAACGGTTCTTATATTTTACAAAGGCATAAAAAATCAAACGAGAATTTTATCTATTCTTTTAGCTCATGAACAAAGAATAGGATCGTGCTAAATAGACTTTAATCTAGCTCTAAAAACTTAAATCAGATCAGATAAGTAGTATAGAAAACAGAAAAATAGTTCTAATTTTTGTTATTTCACTGTTCTCAAGACAAACCACCATTGATTGTTTCATTCTTGTTACTTCATGTCATATCGTAAAAATTCAATATCTAAGGAAAAAAGCCGCGAGGGCCCAAATCCTTTTGGGGTTTTTCATACTTCATTGAGGTCTACTTATGGCCAAAAGATGGACTCTAAACTCTTTAATCACTTCGGGAGGTTCCCTCGTCAGTTCTCATTTATTTTTCTATACTGGTAAAAATACTTCGTGCTTAGCTCGTAATCTGATATTTCCTGGTAACAATCAGTTCGACTGGTTTCGTACATTAGCGGTGCCTTAACCACGCATGATGCTGACCGGCAGTGGATGGAATAATATTCTTCCACACGCAATAAACTGGAATGGGCCGTTGGGTTCGATACATGTTTTTACACGAATTAGTTCTGCATCTTTCAATCTTTCTAATTGTCATTTTTTATTTACCATCGTCTGCTTGATACATTTGTTCGTCATCGTCCAGCTCCTCCATCGGCGCTCTTACCACTACTGTCTCCAAATACTAACATCTACACGATCGCCATGCTCTCACTCAACAGTTGTGTGGCACTTCGCTCGTTCTACTCATACTTGTGCGTACTTATGTTGTTGTTGCTCTTATTTTTTTCTTTCTTTCTATTTGTTTATTTTTTTCTTTTTCTCTCGTTCGTTTCCTAATCACTTCAATTCTTTACTGTCTGTTGTTGTTTTATTTTGTGAATGAGCGAGGACGCTCATTTTGAGCATGGGAGGCGTGCTAGATGTCATTGTCGTTCTATATGATTGCTTAATCATTGCGCCATCTCTTATTGACTCATATGCATACCATCCTCCAATATTCCATTGTTCTTTTATTCTTCCTCTCATATACGCTTGTTCTCGTTGTTATTGTTCTGTTCTTATCTTTTATGCTTGATTCAGTTGTGCGTCTCTCCTCTTAAGAATAAACATATTCCATTACGTGAATATCACCACGTAACAATATTCACCAGAAGATAGAAAAACAAAAGGAGTTAACGGAATCAATACCTATATGTTGATCAATTTCATTGAAAAAATTTTGTGTCCTGCAATAAATACACTTGACTCTTTTCCACAATATCTTGTATAAGATAAGTCAACTATTCCCAATATTTCGAAGATAAAACAAGCATTTTAACAATGATTTAGGTACAAACTCGATACGAATGTTGATTATACCTTCTCAAGCAGCGAAACAAATCAATCCATTTGGCAATGCTTTGTTTCAGGAATGGAAAGAACATTTTCTAACCGAAACAACTTTGGTTACAACAATAAAGGACGAATGGTTTGCAACAAGAAAAAGACAGCTTAAACATTTTTACAATCATTGTGGTATTACCAGAGAGCGAAATTTAAACAGCGATTGTCTTTTTCCTTCAAATCATCATCATCATTCTTCATAAAAGAATATCAACTTGTCTTTTTTTATGAAATTTTTTCAGTAATTTCGGAGTTTGTTTATTTTCGATTTTTTTATATTCAAGACGTGAACATATCAATTATGTACATATTTGTCGTATTCGAAATGCTCTATCGAATGAAAAATGTTTTTTTGAAAAACTCATATTACAATGAAATGCAACCCAAAACTAAAAAGTGGTGCATGACTTATGACGTCGACAGTAATTAGTTTTATAAATAAAAATATTTTCTATTAGTTTATTAAACTGTCTTTCTTTTTAGCGAAACTAATTTATCCTTCTTAAAGGACTATAGTCTATTTTTGTCTCATTTTCATCAATCAAAAAGTCCACATTTTATCATTTGAAAATTATAAGACATAAATTTTTAACAAATACTGAAGGAGATTTATCATATTTTATACATTTCATTTTATTTGAAATAAGTTATAAAAGATTGTCTTATTAAAAGAGAAATCTAATTTATGCATAAATATGCCAATATAGTTCATTGATTCAAGTAGACTTCTAATCTAACATCTTATGTTCTAGCCTCGCTGGTCGCACAATCTAACTGTATGTATAAAAATCAAATAAATGTCATAGACAATGTCTCATGCAAGAGAAGATCATGATGTGAAGACGATAATGACGTTAGATCGAATCTGTGAAGATGGAATCAAATTTTTTCCAAAAATATTAAGCGCGTTTAGATGCGTTTTATAAACGCGTCAAATGTTTCAGTTTTGACGCGTTTACAGTATTTATTGTATGAGTTTTAAACGCGCTTAATCTCAAAAACTTTTCACATGGGTTCCTGCGCATTAGCATGTGTAGAATGATTCGTATAAAACATGTGTATGTAGAGAAAGAAAGAAATGCACTCATCATCATTAAATCAGTCAAGGTTAATTTAACTAATAAAAAAAAGATTTAAGACAGACATCTTTTAAATAAACAAGTAAGATTTAAAAGAAAATACAAATAGGTTTCTTAATAATACCAAATATTATTCTAAAATTAACTTTCAAAAATATATTCGAAATATGAAAGCTTTCTTCTTGTCATATGTTCGATATTCGATATCAGGATCTGTTTCAGATCACTCATCGTTTAGGCACTATAAAACATATGTCGTACAATACGTTAAAACACGCTAAATCACTGTCGATTTAGTTATTCCCTTACTCGAAAGATCAATGCAATAGCCGCAACTACACTAGACCGTTTAGATAATTCACACAGTATTGCGATGTCTTGATGCATTTAAACGTGTTTCGAATTCTGCTACCTTCTATCATTTCTTCTATTAGAGCTCCTTTCGCAGCTCTCAACATCTGATGGTCTTAAATTCGATTAATCTATAAGTGACAATGGTTGTTAATTCTTTCCTTCCTTCCTCTGCCGTCTTTCTCTAAAGTTTGTTATACTGATATATTCTATTTAAATGCCTTTCTTTTTATTTGTTTTAACATTCTTGTTCTTTTTTTCCATTTTCCTTTGAGTTAAAATAAATATACAGAGCAGTTAATGAGAAATATTTACATCAAAAATAGCTAGACATAACATATAAGACAAAACAAAAAGCGACAATAAGATAAACAGTTTCAAATGACTTCTGCTACATATTTGATGTTCATGTTTATTATTCGAGCTCCATACCAGATGCATACAATACTTCTTCTGTAGGTTGAATTGCATTGCGACTTGAACTACACCATCGTTTCATTGATTGCCAACATTTTTTCACTATAAAATATTTCACTTGCCGACGATATCGTGATGAAATTGCTAAAAATATATATAAATTTAACTAAAAGAAAATAATTATACTAAAAATTTACAGTCATAATCTTACCGCAAAAATCCAAAGAAATAATGATTGTAATAATGCTGAAATTAATTGATTAATAGCATAGGGAAGAATATCTGTTGGAAGTATAATGACATTAACTGAATATGCCCGATATATTGTATATGGTAATGATAAAGTAACAAGGACAATTACACGAACAAAAATCATTGCTGTCAATTGACGATCCAATCTTCTTCGTTCAATAGGAATTTGTCGTCGAACTATACGACGAACATTTCGATAAGCCAAAATACTGAATAAAGATGAGATTAAAATTGGAATAAATCCACTTAACAAAATATGAAAAGCAATGGTTTGATAATTCTTAAAACCTTGATTGGTTATAATACAACCAAGTGGAGGAACAATATCAAAATAGATAAAACCTGGAATACTTTGCAGACACCACAAAATACTTGCTGCAAAAACTAAATATCGTGCAAGTTTTATTGTACTCATTTGTCTTATAGAAAATTGAGGATGTGTTGAAAGATATTGATCTAATGCTTCAAAACATATGATAGAATTAATGATAAGTCTACATATTTGACCTGTTGCAATTCTGAATTTACAATAAAAAAGAGATATACTTGTTGGATCAGTTTCATATATAATTTGCACCATTTGAGGTACAAAAGCTAGAAATAACATTACTAGATTACCAAAAGATTCTGCGATTAAATAAAAAGCACAGCGATTAGACCGAAAAATTTTTAGGTTGGTAAATACAAGGATATTTAGAATATTACCAATAGTGCCAGTGATGAACATCATACAGCTAATATATAATGTATATTGTTGTGTGATAGTAAGAATCTGGAAAGCGATTGATGAGGAGGACATAATAAGTTGTTGCAATGGACTTCAATATAGTTTCTTTATGCTTGTGTTTTTGTCAACAAAATTATATAGAATGGAGACTTGATGAGGGCATATAAAAATAGACAAAAGAAAAAGGCTACAACTTGTCAAGACAGATTTATAGACAAAACATATAAGACTTTTCTATATTAATTAAGAAAATGAAAATGTACTGGAGCAAAATGTGCAAATAAAAAACATATTTTTTTAAACTATCTTGTGATAAAAATATCTGGAAGTTTATTTTCTAATTTCATATTTAATTACAGTCTCCTGACTTTCGAATCATCTTGAACTATTGGAATGAATAAAGTTGCTAAGATAACGTCTAAAGCGCTAATATTATTTTCTACAAAGAAGGATAAGGAAAAAGAATCTTTTCTAAATAAGCTTTGAAGAAATAAATGGAGATCATTAATAGTTATTTGCCAAGGAGAATCTTATGACAATGATTCTTCAAAATTTTAAAGAAAGCATCTGTTGACTGTCAACATATGGTTGATTATTGAAGAAATGATGATAAAAAAGACATAATTACACCATTTATTATCAAACAACAACACTAAAGATGTAGTTTGGGATCTTGAACTGAAAAAAGATAATCAGAACAATATATGATTTCAATTAATGAACGAAAAAGGAAAATCAACAATAAAATTTTATTTAAATCTATAAAAAGATGATATACAAACACGCTTGTAGCAGTGTTTTAATAATGAAAAAAAATGAATTTAAGCGTTTTCTGTTAGCTATTAAGAAAAAAACTAATCTGATTTTATTTCTAATAAAGATAGAAAAGTAACGCGTCGACTCCCTAAGCCTTACTCAATTTAATCATGAAAATATGAAAAGATGATGTAGAGTATTGAGTATCAAATTTTTAAATACATCTTCGAATAAAACTGAAATAAAATTCGAAAAGCCTATCATATAAATATAATCATAAAATAATGTCATAATCTATTTCTTTGTCAATAGTATATTATCTTTTGTTCTTTTGTATGATATACAGCATTTGAAAGCTTTATTTATATAGGATCACCTATTCCTACATAGGACATTTAGCTAGCAATATTTTCTTTTTCGCGTGTGCGTTTTGCAAAAGCATGAATTTTTGTATTTTTGATTTCATTTTACTAACAATGGAAGAGTCTTTATTATGGAGCAAAAGGATTATCCATGTTCGGATTAAATGATCACTTGCACTAAGAAATTAATGTATTTTAAATATGAACTTCTGATGGCGTCGTAATAGTCTTTCATTAGTATGGACATATAGACATCAAAACTGCCAACCCGGATAAAGATTTTAAATACAAGCGACATGGTCACGACATTTATCGAGATTTCATGTTAGTTTTTGCATCAAAATGTAAAGCAAAGATAGATTTATCAAGTTCCCTATCAATTGCACCTAATGGCAGGTATTTTTTGAGACACAATCCATTCAAAATTCTTTGACCGGAGTCGCTAAAACTTTTACTAACCGATCCGTAAAGGAAAAAGCACTTTTTTTTATACTCATCAATTTTAGACCATATGAGGAAAGTGTAATAAAAAATCAATAATAAGACATTTTTTGATGTAATTCACGGCAAGTATCATCAAACATTTGCTTCTGTCACCTTTATAAAAGTAAGCAATATTTGAAGAATGGTCCGTTAAACAGCTTTGCATACGTTAGGTCATGACCTAAATGCAATGACTCATACCGTGTTGCTTTATATATCTCAAATCATCCGTCTTAAAACCAAAATTGAATATTACAAAATAATCAAATAGCCGACAAACAAGTTTTTTTTTACTTATACTAGTTTAGTTTTGAAACAAGAAGATAATTATCACAAAATATATTAAATAAAAGTTATTAAAATGAAAACTTGGGTAGGAATGCTTCTTTTGCATCCATAAATTTAACGAGCACTCGCTCGAAACGATTAATAAAATTCAAGTCATGTGTTGAGTCAATATTATGTGCTAATTCATGACAAGTGACTATGAAATAAAAATTCACTATGGTACGAACGATTGAAATGGATGATGAAGCATTTGGAAGATGAAATCGTAGATCATTGGCAAATACTTGTTCAAAATAACGAAGATTGAAAAATAATGCACCATTACTATTGAAAGCAATACGTGCTGAAGAAAAAAAATAAAGATTAGAATATCAAATTGAATCATCTCATATATATTTACCACTATCAATGTCACGAAATAGATGTATTGCTAACTCAGACATATGAAATACTTCTTTTGCAAGGCCAGATAACACCCAAGCAAGTTGTTTACCTTGATCAAACATAGAATTTGTTAATGTTACATTTCGATCAACATATAGAGGAATTCCATGTAGAAGAGTCTCATGGCGAATCATATTTGAAGCTGGAACAAATTCACATAAATTATTACTTTCGTGTCTCGAATATTCTGATCGATTAAATTCCGTTTCCGAATATGGTCGACTTGTTCGAATCATAGCATCAATATCAGCTTCATTTGAAGATTGATGCCGTCCAAAATGATAAATACGATCTCTTTCAATTCGACTTGAAAGATTTTCAATAGAATGATTTGAAAGAGTAGAAGAATGTTGCATAGGACCTAAGAAACTAAATACAAGTACAGGTTTTAGAAATATTAAAGAGATTCAAATAATTATTCTATGTCTTACTCTTTTAAATTATGAAGAAATCCATTTGAAAATTGATCTTTCTCTTGAGCTCGTCCTAGTTTTTGGTCGCTTATCTCTGTCGATTGTCCTTGATATCGTGATGAATATTTTTCTACATTATTCTCTGTTTTTGTTTGTTCGGCTCGTAATGTCAATTTGATCGCTAGAAAAATAATGATGTTTAGTTATTCATCAATCGAATCAAATTAAATAAACTTACGTTGTTGTTGTATAGTCTTTAACAATCGATCGACGGGAATACCACGTCGTTTGAGTGTTTCTAATGGTGAAGAAAGTTTGTCACTAATTGAATGAACTAATGTATCAAGTGGTTTTTTATGAACAAATCGAGTCAATTCAGTAGCAATATCGATATAATCGAGTGTAGGAATATCTTTGTGAATATATAAATTAACTTCATTTCTTTCATATTCGAGCGCACATGAACTACAATCCGTTGACTTGAATTAGATAAAAAGAAGAAAAAAATTATTTTTCTTATATGAGTCGAATAGAAAGAAAATCTTACATTTAATGTAATTGTTCTATATTGAAAAGTTAATTGACATTGTATTCCTTCAGCTTCATAGACAGAAAATTTTGTTCGTAATAATTCGATACGTTTTTCATCGATATTGTCCAAATATTTTCCCTAAAAATAAACATATGGAAAAACTATGATTTATTTTAAGTTATCAAGTTTACTCTATTATTAACAAACAGCATATCCAAACGATGGTGAATTAAATCATACAGTTTTTCACTTCGGTCCGTCGTGAAAAACCGCCCTAAAAAAGTCAAAATACGTATAGCTGATTTTTAATATTGATTTAAAAAAGATAAACAAACCTCTATGGATTAAAGTTCGTTTAACGGCTTCTGATAACCATTTTGAACCGAACATTTCATATAATTTTGTTAATTCAGGTTCATCTGGTGCACATAATGGTTGAAGATCAATAGCTGATTGATGATCATCATCCAAATAGACATCACTTGCTCTAGCAATTTTAAAAGTTCGTTCTTTAGTTCCATCTGAACGTTCGATTATTTGATAAGCTAAACACCATGGTCTATTGATTAAGCGATTTTTTAATGATTCACAATTGAATTTTTCTGCTCTGTTGAAAACACTCGCTAATTGTTTTAAACAATTAGTATAAACACGAAGTTTTGCTGCAATCATTTCATCCGTATTTTCTTTTGTTTCAGCAAAATAAGATGCTTGCCGTTCAATAAGTAAATCCGCTAGATTTTCTGCCGATGGATAAGAAAGTACTCCAATACTAAAAAGAAATGAATTCGCTTCCGGACCATAATCAATATAATCAATAAGACCACATGTTGCTACATCATCAATTATATTAAGGCTTTGATCTGGAGATATTCCAATAGAGGATGAATTTTTCGAACGAATAAATACCTGAGATGGTTTAAGATAAATAGTACTATCTAAAATAAATTCGTTTCATTATTATATGAAAGGATTATCGAATAAAAAAAACAAACAAACTTGGTAAAGGAATAAATGATCGATTGGAAACTTTTTCAATAAATTTTCTATCAAGACCATCTAATTTATTTAAATAAGAGAAATACGTTGGTGCTGTTTCGGCTGTTAACAATTGATGTCGTTTGTCCATTAAAATATCAAAAGCTGTTTCTATTTGAGGACGATATCTTACACCAAGTAAACTAATGTCAAAACATTGTGAAAAATATCGAAGAACATCAGGTAATAAAGAGGGACACAATGGACCACGTTCTAATTATGATAAAAAATTGACATGAAACTTAAAAATTTTAAATTTACCTCTAAATACTGATTCAGGAGAAGTTAAAATAATATCAGTCGATTGACTCATTTCAGGAGGAGATGCAGGAAGAAAAGCTGTTCTAATATCGGCCTTTTCCCATAATTTCAAATAATATTGTCGAAAATTTTCTGCAAAAAAGATCAATGCATCTGGTAATTTATAATCTGTTTTTGTTCGGGATCCTCGATAATGTTCGTGTACAATGCGATGGATTAATTCATGTAAATCAGGTACTTCTCGTACGCCAAGTTCTTTAAGAAGAGAATATTCTTGTGAAAGTGGATTAATATCCATCCAATCAATAATTGGTAATTGATTCCATTGAAGATGTTTAGCAACTGATGGAAAATGAAGATCATTTGGTTTATATTTACGTTTGATCTCACCATTAAACTCTAATGTTGTTCCTATAGATAAATAAATTAAAAATATGTTATAGACATTAATTGTTTATGGAATCAAAAATTTAACTAACCTATGAGACATGGATTATTTTTTAATGCTTGAAGATCTGTATCACTCATATTTTTTCGTTGTTGTAATAAATCTTGAATAAAACTTTGTAATGTTGGTCCATTATCAGATGAATTTGTTGATTGACTACTAAAAAGATATGTTGCTGCTGTTGGAACATGAATTGTTCGACATCCAATCGATTTAAGAAATTCAATCGATACAGGATGTTCCATAGATTCTTGTGTATCATCCGTAGGAATTTGTGGAACGTAGAGTGTAATAATTGGTAAATTCGAAGATAAATTTGATGAACGAATATAGGATTCTGTAGGTGATTTCATTCCTTGACTTGTTGGAATACATTTTAATTTTGATAGAATACCTTTGATTGTATTTATTTCATTTTCATTGAATTGAATCCAACGTTGAGACATAAAATTGAGAAGAATTCTTGATGTTATTTCATTCTCAAATAGATGTTGTTGATTCCCATGGAGATAAAATTCAATTAAATTTTTCACCGATATACCTGATAATGATAATCGTCTTTGTAAATCTTCTCGAGATAAATGACTTACAATATTCGATGGTAAAACATTGGGTGGAAGAGGAAGAGATAAAATATTTAAATTATCATAAAATTCAATTTTTTCTAATTGAATTATAGTTGATTGAGAAGTTTCACGATAGTATATTTCTGAAAGAATTTCTTTAATATAAGATTTATTAGTTATATCACTTGTACATAACCAACGAAGTAATGCAATAAATTCATCAAATAAAAGAATAGATTCATGAATTTTAGTTGAGATTATTTCATGATCAATATCTCGAATTTGTTGACGACGTTTTAACATTTTAAAAAAATCATTTTGTCCAAGTTCGAATGAAACAAGTGGTACAGAAAGAAATGTTTCAATATATTTCGAAGTACTAAGAAATACTTCACTAGATGAAATCAATGAAAGTTGATTATCAGATGGAGCTCGTCGAACTGGTACAAGAATATCTTTATCCAATGAGAAAAATCCATCAAGAAGAATTCGACCTGTACAAAACAAAAAAATTAATTAAAAATATCAAAATTGAAAATAATATACCAACCAATATCTTTATTTGGTGCTGATGCTTGAAATGCATACGAAGAAAGAATAGCATTAAGATATTGAGAATTATTATTCACACAATCAAGCATTGTTTGATCATAAATAAATCGAATAATATTTCCAATAGATGTAAGTAATTGTTCATTCCAAATAGATATATATGGATCTTGTAAATCAATATTTTCACGTTCAATTGTTGGAATTAAATGACTAAATACATGCATACCAATACCAGTTGATTGATGTGTAGCTAAACCAATAAATATTTGACCACATGGAAATATTTCTCCATCATGAAATTTTAATGGAATTAAACGTTTTAATATTTGATTATTTAAATTATTATTTGTTAAAATTTTCCATTGTTCTTCTTCGAATATCTAGTAGAGAAAGAAAAAAGTTGATAAAAAGATCAAGATGTATATATATATATGAATGAAATTAAAAACTTACAGTATTCGATGGAAATAAAAATTCAATATGTATATTTGAAGGTAAACGTTTTTTTAGAACACTTTGAATTTGTCTATGAAAATCTTCATCAATAATAACTGCTGATTCAACATCAATATGATTCAATGTAATTGATGGACCATTCATAATACGAAAAGTTTGTTCAGTTTGAACACATGATTTAAAATGAAGTAGATTATGTTCATTATTTGAATTCTTTCTTTTTTCTTCTAAAGATAAATCTATCGATGATAATGTTTTTCTTGTTTTAATTACTTGAAAAACAATAATATCATTTATTTGAATAATTATTTCATTAATATATTTCGTAAATGAAAGAACTTTAGTAAAATAAGCTTTTAATTGTGTTAAATTTAAAATAGGTACTATTTCATTTGTTGTATTATCTTTTGTTGATCTAGTCAATCTATTTTCATTGTTTATATCATCAGTTTCTAATATTGATTTTGTTTGTAGAATATATTTATCTTTCATAGAAAGAATAATTGAAGTAAATGAAGATTGTTGATTAATAGATAATTCTTTTCGAAATGTTGTTAATGATTTTCCATTTTGCCAAACAAAAGCTAAACAATGTTTCCCGGATTGAATCATTGGTCGTTCTGAATAAGAAAAAACTGAAAAAAATCCAACACCAAATTGTCCAATAGCATCAACATTTGTATTTCCTTCAGCAATTGTAATTACTCTTTTCCAATCATCTTCACTAAATATATTTCCATTATTAATAGTACGAATTTCATTTATAATACAATTATTAAAATCATTTTCAGATAAAGAGAGATTATTTGATTCATGAGATGATATTATTGTAGATGGATCACAAGTTATTTTAAGAGTAAATGAAGTTGCTTGAGCATCATCAGAATTTTGAATTAATTCACGATAAACAACAAAATCAGATGAATAACGAGCTAACATTTTATCAATTAACATACGTTGATTAACTTCAACACGATCTTCTACACCTTCTTTGATTATTTTTAACCATAATTGATCTGACGATAACGATTCCTGAATAGTATCTTCCATCGTTATTTTTCTTAATTAAAAATCTAAAATTCTTCTAAAGATTGATCAAAACTCATGACAAAGTATATAAAAAAGTATTACTCACGTCACCAAGCAACGTGAAAAAAAATATACAATCACTTATTATAACGATATTCGAGACTTACAAAATTCACATTTACGCGTACAATGTTCTCACTATGTTAATACGAAGATACTGTTCACATTACGCTCATCTTATATACTAGTAGTCTATAAATGAATCATCAGAGGACAAAATGCACGAACTTACGAGAATGACAAGAGCAGAAAAAATAGAGTGCAGGAAAGAAAAATCAAGAATCTACACAACAACATTTATGATTCATAAAATACAAATAGATGCAGTTTTGTCACAATAAAAACTCGTTTATTCACTAAGAGAACAGAAAAAAAAATGGTTGAGTGACGTATTTTATAATCTGTTTGATTGTACTTTTTTGACCTTTGCAAATACATTGAACAAACAATATAATCTTTAATAGCGACATCATAAATTTACATACGTAATAAAAATGATTCAATTATCTATCAAGTATATACCAGAAATGTGGTATGTTGACTTTTTTCGATATAAAAGATTTGAAAGTGATTTGAATTAGTGAAGCCATATGATATCCAATGAAAATAAAGACTTAAACAATAATCGATTGTTTTTCAAAACTTTATTCTATGTTTATAAAAGCTGTTGATCTTTTCAAAAAAAAGAATTCACGAATAATCACAAGTTCTTTTAACGATAAATTTTTGCTGAAAAATATTATGCCAAAGACTTTGAAATTCTGACTGTTGCCGTCCATTATATAGTTATCTGTACTTACTATTAGTAAATCTAACTACGAAATTATATTTTTCGCAAAGCAAAATTTTATTTTCTAATTAATACAAAAATCGAACCAAGACTAGATACTATTTTTCAAAAAAGTACTGTTTATAATTTTTATATATATTAGTAAAGTTTGTGAAGGATTTCTTTTGCACCATAAAGGATGTTCGAGAAATTTTGAAACAATTTTAAAAGCTTGTCGTTTTCGCGTTTAATAAAAGCAAACTATTTGAAACTTTGGGAGATCATTACATATATAAAGTACCACGTAATTACGAAATTTGAGATCTATATCTTGTATTATGAATAAGAAACAGTAAAAAAACTATCATATACTGTTTTTTAAAATTTCCTGTCTGTCAGACTTTCACATGTGTTAAATCTTCTACATCTTAGCTTATAGATAAATGAAAAAGATTCGCCGTGAAGAGCTCTGCAAAACTTGTATTAACAGATTCCTGTTAACCTGTGTTAATGATTCATGGCATACTGAAAATGAAAATCCTCTATAATGGTACTAATTCTCACAATAGTGTACGTAAGATAATCATGCTTGGAAAATTTTATTTTGCATATATTTTAACTAGAGTAAACAGAGACACTTTGAGTTTTTTCGAAACGACGGACTATCGACAACTCTACGATAATTGCATGAATAAGTTCTTTTTGGAAATTAAAAAAGTTTTCTCTTACATAACAATTTGGTTAAAAGTCGTCTTTTTATGAAGGTTTTTCATTTTGAGTATAACACAAATCAACAGAAATCTGCTATTACCAATTTTGTATAGCTCTTCTTTCTATCATCTATATAAGTCAAGAACTAGACAACTTTTCACACATGAAAGACATTAAAAATTTCAAAAACGGTAAATGTTAGTGTTATTACTGATTCTCATCCATAATATAAGGTATAGATTTCAAACTTTGTAGTTGTGTGGTACTTCATATGTGTAATAATCTGTCGAAGTTGAGCGTGAGAACGACAAGTTTTTAAATTGTTTCAGAATTTCTGAAATGCCTCTTTGTAGAAACGTACATGCAAGTAATCATCGTCACCTCTCATCCTCATCCTCTCTACTACTAACAAAGAAATTCTTCAATACTAAGGTTTTCCTTCGAACTAAATATGCCTGATAAGTTTTGTCAAAAAAAGTTAGGACAAAACATATCGCACAAAATTACTGTGAATCCTTAATCCTCGATAATGAGTATGATAATCTCATTATACTTTCATCAACGATGTGATTGTTGCATGTTTTATTTAAACATTCTGATAATATTACACAGTTTTTCAGAAAAAGAAAATTTATGATTGAAATTATATTAAAGAAAAATGTTTTATAATAGTATAGCATTATCAGTAAGATTAAACTTTTTTACAAACAGTTTATTGTGGAATAGCTTTTTAAGAGTATTCCGGATCATCAAGTGGTTTAACACTCGCTGTTTTCTTGAGTTGCTCTACTCTGTCAACCAATGCTGGTAAAGTTGTTGCAGCAGTACCACCCAAATATACATAATTTTTCAAACTGGAATAATTTGTTCTTTCTAAATTTACATCGATTAATGTAGCACCTTTTTGTGCTGCTATTTCCGGTAATCCAGCAGCAGGATACACTTGAGCAGAAGTACCAACAATGATCATCACATCACCGGGTCCCAATTTTCGTGTTGCTAGTTCTGCACCCATCCATTGATCTGCAGGTAAACCTTCGGTAAACAATACACAATCGGGACGTAAAGTAGAACCACATCTTTCTACACGACACGTAGGAGACTTTCTTGGAAGATTTGTTTCTCCCTCAAAATCATAAATATGACCATTGGCGATACATCGACTACGTTGAACAGTTCCGTGTACTTCAAACACTCGATCAGGATTAGAACCGGCTCTTTGATGTAAACCATCGACATTTTGTGTGATGATAGACATATCAAGATATATTTGTTGTAAACGTGCGAGTGCTCGATGACCTTCATTTGGTTGTGCATCACGTATTGGATTATAAAATTTATCAATATATTGACTCCAAGCAATGCCCGGAGTCCATTTCCAACCAATTGGTGTACCAAACCATCCTAATACAATAAAACCCAAAGCACCACTCCATAAGCCACTTCCACCTCGAAATGTTCCAATACCAGATTCTGCAGACATACCGGCACCAGTAAAGCATACTATACGTCGTGCATTGGCAACCATTCGAGCACATTGTTCCAACATGTCGGGATCAGTTGTCATTCTCAATGGTTTTTTAAAATATAGTCAAACAATTCTAAAAAAGAAACAAACAAGATTTTACTATTGTAATTTATTGTTGTTTTTTTTAATATGTTATGACTCTCCTTCTTTTTATCAAAATTACTTACATATAGACCTAGCCTTAAAGAATTCTTACCTACTACAACTAAACTTGATTTCAGTGTAATAAGTGAAAGCATATGTCTCTATTGCATCAATAATGGATATAAGAACATGATGATCAACGCGCATGCCAAGAGTAGAGTCTAATCTCGCCCTGATTTGGGTACCAACTTAACTATCTTACACATTTCTCTGTATTTCTTATCCAGAGTAAAATGATGATGAATGGTACGCGACGTATAAAACATACCCTCTAAAAAATTAGAGCAGATTAACTCGAACTATTTTAAACTTATGAAACAATAGACAATACAGACATAAAAAAAACAAGACCGAACTAAATTCATACAAAAATAATTAAGTATTGGATACTGTCGACATGAAAAACAAATGTAAAAATTATATCGATCAAACATTGATTATTTCAAGAAAGCGCATAAAAAACGAACATTTTTCAACTCAATCCATTTGAGTTAGAGATCACTCATGCGTATCTTCACGTTCGCCTCCTTGTTGATTTAATGTTTGTTTCGCTCTTTTAATTGCATATCGATTACTTTGACTAAAATAATTTGGATCCCTTCTTTATGATTGAAAAGTCCGTGATGTACGATAACATAGTTGCATATCACTCTAAAAACAGATTAGAGTGCCATTGGTAGATACCAGAGCGTCAAAATATAATCCTAAAGTAGAATTGAAACAAAAGCTTTACAGCTAAATGCCTGTGTAAGATTTTTCAATAGCGTCACTTACCTTCACATTAAGACAGACATTGTAAAGTCTATGATTGATAGAATCGATTTCACACACGTCCGATGAATAATAATCATGATCTAGCAGTAAACCACGTCGTTCAACTCATCATATGCTGATCTTCAACTCTATATTATTTAGTAGTATCCACTGTACTCATTATTTATAGACTAGTTTTTGAATGAAAGTAACAGTTAGTAGATCATCGGATGCAATTATGTTTCGTGTGACCTAGATAGAAAAAAAAAGAAAGATAGAAAATGAGTCTATTCTCTTATTCTTTCTTGCTGTTTGATCATTAATCAATCCAGTAGGAAAATAGAAAAAGAGATGTCGCACATTGATAGAAACAACGATTTTCATGCAGGCAAATAAATGCATGTAACATCGTTTTAGCGCGTTGTGATAGAACAATTTCGAAAAGAACACTGTGTAACTCATTTAAATGATGTATGAGAAAGTGGAACTACTTAAAATGAGTATCTTATGTAAACAAATGTTAAGAGTTTTAATAGATAAACGTGATGATTTTCTCCGTTTTTAAGCTTTCATAAATACGAGATCGACGCAATATTCGACTCCTCATTGAAACTTGATTATAATTCTTTTTTTTTTAAAGTTTAAGGTTTTGGCATTAGAAAAAGGGAAGTGCAGGATGTCGATCTATATACAATTCATTACATTTAGAAATCTTTTATACAGTCATTTAAATTCAGATACCTTTATTTGTCGTCTATTTTCACGAGTTTCCATAATAACTAAACATCAAATAGTAAGTTGCTGTGGAATGTCTAGAGCACCTGTAGTAACATTTTAGGTTCACATAGATGTAGTTTGAGCCTCTTTTTGTGATGATCAGAGCACTGCATCTGTAACTATTTGGAAGCGTTCAGAGAATGATCTTAGTAAATTTTCAACAATTATCTTGGGATAGTTGTAATAAATTTTGAGAGCAACTTAGAGTTGGCTGTACTAACCTTTTGGGACTGTCTGTGACGGGTATTAGTATGATTTTGATGAGTCCCTGGTAGTGATCCTAAGAAATTTTTCCAGAGATACTTGAGATAAGTACCCATAATTTATCGAGGGGTACACGGATACGACACTCAGACCGATTGATCATATATTTGGATTTAGTAGAGAGCTTTCTCACGATTTTTTTGCGACCTACTCATTCATATTATTGTGTTTGTAAGCATAGAAATTGTCATACGGAATGGGTTTGGTTCGTTTACAAGTTTTGCTTATGGCTAAATCAATTCATATTTTTGTATTTCAACGATGATACACCTGTTTATAAATAATTCTGAAACTAAAAGCATTTATTTTTTTACGAACAAGTACTCATTACAAATAGTTGCTCTTGGTTACAGATTTGTGAGTTCAAATTTATATTGACGCATCATCGTTATCCTGCCCAAAGATTTACTGTAGAGAATACATGGATAAGATTTTGTTTTGATCGCTTTGTTGCTTCATAAATGAATATTTGTTGATTGTGATAACGAATTAACAGATGCCGATTGTCTTCTGACATACGAACCAATTGAGGCAGTAGAGAAAAGCGATATTTTTCCTTTTGTTCTAATTGACATACTCGTTTCTGTAGTGTTTTTTGATTTGTTTGACTAATAATTTCACATGAACACTTTATTGATCGATGTACACCATATGTTATTGTAGGTTTCCATTTCTGAGATGTTTTTCTTTCCATTACTCGTTTTTCTACGTACGTTTTCATTTGTTTATGCATTTCTTTCAAAGTATTTCGTTTATGTTCAAGTCTTCTTTTTGTCCGATATTCTATACGCGTGCGTTTTATTCGTGGATATAATAAAACACTGGAATGACGCTGTCGTATTACTGCGCCAAAGTATTTACTGATTGCCTTGAATTTTCTATTGAATTTCGATCGACTTTAATACCATTGTTTCCAGATTTTATTTATCTGATGAATATGTCGTAATTTTTTACGTAGCGCCTGATTTACAAGCTTGGAATGTCGCACATCTCGTCTTACTTGTTTTTTTACAATTGGTTTAAATTTCGTTTGAGTTTTTTTTATAAAATTCTTGATTTCTTTTTTAATAATCTGTCGAACACGTTTCAACGCTTTCCGAGGGGCAATTATCGATAAGTGTCTGTTCTTTACTTCAAAGGTAACTGAAAGCCAGTTTAATTTTTTACAAAACTCCTTGAAGTACTCTGTTGCACCTTCTAGTCGTGGTAAAATTATTGAGTCAGCCAGTTTTAATTGAAGTTGAGAATTCAGTCCAGATGTCCACATTATTGTTGTTTTGAATATAAAGAAACTGAGGTACTTTAAATAATAGTCAAAGAAAGATTCGTGCTGTTGACATTACTTCAGCACGTTGAAATAACTGATAAGCAAGAATGAAGACCAATCAAAAGTCACTAATCTAAAAAAACATGAGAAAACTCGACAATATCAGTAATGTAATTGAAGAACATTGCATATTTTAGAATATCCATTAGCACGAGGTATGAATCCTCTTTCAACAAATCTGTTGATCTTTCGCTCTCGAATTTATTGAATACTATATTGAGCTGAAAATAAGTTTGATTTTGGGGAAGCAAACAAAGGATTAATAACTGTCATAATAATTAGATACCATAGAAGAATACGGAAATATAGAATCTATATCCAATTAAGATGAAGAATGACATAACTTTGGAATGAGTGAAAAACAATTAGTTAGTGAAAACATAGGAGTCGTGGTCGCCAAAAATAAATTAAAGATTTTATAGATAAATAACCAAAGGGAGGATCAAATGTCACGTATTTAACGAGTGTGGAAAAAAACTATATTAATGAAACTAGAATTAAAATAAAATATGAATGAAGATCAGGAACTCTTTCCTCCATCGAACGTTTCTGATAATCTTTCTTTTCTTTCTCTCCTCTATATATTCATTTTCACACATAAGATGTCGTTGAATGCAATGCAGCTCTATTTCTCGTCGTTTCTTTCTGTTCTTTCACATATACAGTGTATGACAAAAGTTGAAGCGATTTTTTTCTCGGATTTCTTTGGACCATCGCTTTATTCATTTTTCTTTTACATTAAAAGGTGTTGATCCGATTCAAATATTATAGAACGAGACTCTGTCTATCTATATAGATTTTTCATAATTATAATAATGCCTTTTTCTACGCAAAAATATGTTTAAATATCTTTGAGTATTTTGCATTTCCTAATCAAAAGATTTTTGCTCAAGTTAAAAACAAATATATCAGTCAATAGAAAATTTCACGCTCTATCAATTAATAGAAAAAGATTTTTTCTACAAGTCAATCTTCACTTCCAAAACTTGGTTTCAGTAAGAATAGTCAGCAATTTTCTTCCGTCAAAATAATTAAGCAATAAAAGCTATTTTATTCAACTTTAAATGCTCTTTCCGGTAGTGTATAAAACTTTGTGACAAAAAAGAGTTTTGTAGAAGATGATTTGATTTTTTACATTTTGCTGACTATTCTCATTGAAACCAAGTTTTGGAAGCGAAGATCGACTTGTAGAAAAAATCTTGTTTTTCATTTGAGCAAAAAATCTCTTGGTTAGAAAAGGCGAAATACTCAAAGATATTTAAACATATTTTTGCATTGAAAAAAAACATTATCATAATTATGAAAAATATGGTCCCGTAGCGACACTTTATAAAAATATAGGATTTTAAAGCTTTATTTTTATAGGATCACCTATTGCTATATAGGAAATTTATAGGATATCCATTTTGAATTAGTTTCGAATCTTTTTAGTAGAAACTTTAATTAAGACAGTGATAGAACTGAAGGGTACACTCTTTCTCCAACACCTTCTCAGATAACTTTGGTAAAAACATAGTATTAGATCGATAAAATTTTGTTCGATTGTTCCCCATCCTCTTCTGGAACAATCAAGATCATTCGTTTTACAAAGAAGACATCGACATGTTTTTGTTGTTTTTCCATGTTGTAACAATTTATTCAATTCAATTCCACTGGCATCTGTTCGACTTAACCAGCTTTGATTGAATATTGAATCCTGAGGTATTATTACTTAAAACCAGCAGTACCCACCATCCAGAAATTGGAAATTCAATAGCAATTCAAGTGGAATTCAAGAAATTCTACAATGAGGGTGCCCGAAACACTGTTAGACACAACCCAACTGAGGATGCTACGAAGACTGATACATAAAGTCCAAATGTGGGAGCTCCAAACATTGAATTCCATTTGAATTCCTTGAATTCCTTGAATTTCCAATTTCTGGATGGTAGGTATATCTCACATCACGTAGCTGGTCTGTCCTACAATCTATATCACTACTTGAATCGGATGAGTATCTTTTAATGTAAAAGAAATATTGATAAAACGATGGTCTAACGTAATTGAAAAAAAAATCAAACTTGCTTTAACTTTTATTGTACACTGTAGGTATTTTTCTTTTCTTTTTTCTCTTTTTATTCAAATGTGAACCTTAATTGGCACAGTGAATTAAGTGTAGCTTGAGAGTGAGTGTGTTATTGTGTGAATGTGAACGAAGACAAGACATCCATATCCATTACACATCCGTATCTTTGATAAGAACAAATATCAGCTTTATAATGAGTATTGAAAATTTCATCGATTCGTGTAATCAGATCAAATTAAGTAAAAAGGAATTTGAAAAATTGATTACTGAAGTGTCATCGTACATTGAACTGGCAATTATAACTATGTACTACCAATGTTTTCATTTCTGAAGTTAACCGTCAATTGCACATAAAGACAACACTCTTCTGGGTGCGGTTCTCTTGCATTTGCTGCAGGAAATGCTATTTTGAAATTTTTTACTGAATCACGGTCTTCGAATGAAGCTTCAGGAGAACTCCACCAATAATTGAATTCGAATTTCTGTAGATTTGCGCAGTATTTAATCAGTAAAGCTTTCCATTTCTGATGATCGTGATGTAATTCACTACAGCACTGATGAATGTCAATTCTTAATATTTTCAAGTTAGGTATACACTTCAATAAATATTCCATGTGCACAAATGTAATATCAGTGCGCTCAAATGGAAGAGTGAGAACCGAGCAATTGGGAATGAGAACAGGGTCAGGGTTCATATCATCAAAGACAAAGTGTTCGCTAATCGCATCAGAACGGTATTGGAATCCAACATGAATTGATTGAACTAATTCTATCGAAGGTAATAACCTAATAAAATCATGAAAGTATATTTCGCGAATCTCGATGTGTCGGATATTTGTTCTTGATGGTTTAAAATGATTAGGATGACACGCATTAGTTGGTACAAAAGCTGAAATTCTCAAACGTTTTAATGTTGAACGTAAGTGAGAGGGACCGACAGTGCTATTATCGTTGAATATCAAATTCACAAGACGAAGAATTTCGTCTTCAATTTCTCTACTGCCGACACTAACCGATATAATTAACGTTTGTAAGTGCTGTAAAGAAGCGAGCTCGGTAACTATACGCAGATGAGAAGAAATATGGAATAAGTTGAATAAGCGAAGGTGTGTAAATGAATTTAAAGGGTATTCGTTGAGCAGCCGTTCATCCGAATATGCACTGCCTGATACTTTCAATGAGTATACACTTTCTAAATTAACGAATTGCATCATGTCGTAGTCATGCTGTGACTTTCTCCAAAAATCAAAACATAACGGAGTTTGTTTTAAGATTGAATCGATTCTAGAGTTGGTTCCACTGAAGGTATGATATAATGCGAATCCATCGAAGTATTGAAATAATTCACGGTAAAGTTCAATGGGAAGCATTTCAATAGTCGTTGGGAGAGACGTATTAGGCATAGTTCTTCTCAAAGCTTTACGAAAAATTTTCGCTACGATGTAAATAATATCGCGATAAATTTTCTTTTTATTTCAACAAAAAAATGTGAGAAAAGGAGAATCGGTAATATTTTGTTTTTGTTTCATTGTTAAATAGTTTAAAAACATGCAAAAATAATTTACTTCATTTCTGCCCTGCCTCCACCTTAAAATACATTTATTTTTCTTCTTTCTATGTACATTTTCACTGAATTATTCATTACTGCATGTAATTGGTTCTAAATCAATGTTATTCTGTTTCTATGGCGTTGTCTTTCTGATAGATTTAAAAAATGTTCATCTATCTGTCTTTTCGTTTTGCATTCGATGCCTGTAATAACTAGCGCCACCAAACTCTCTATATCACTTCCTGAAGTCCAGAGATACATGAGTCGAGTTGCGAGTGGTTCTCCCAATTTTCGAAAATTGATAGAAATCTATATATGAAGAAGAAAGTTCGTTCATCTGTTCTTTATGTATTTAGACACAATGCGAGCAAATGTGGCTAAACTTTTCAGAAACTATTCTCTCGTCCAGAAGAAAGTCAGCTACTACGTTTTTTTCGAAAAAATATTGGTCCTCCACCTGCAAAAGCTCGAGAATACATCCTACTCCGTGATGTTGAACATTAGCGGAATCAGTTCCGCCTAGAATCTAGTTACATCCGGTTCCGGAAACAGATATTAACATTGTCTCAAGGTTTATTCAAATTTCGTACAGGTTTTTGTTTTCTCTTGATTCAATGATTAGTCATCAGTTGCCAGTTGGATACCAATAAAAATGTTGTAAAATGTGGCTTCAACGAATAGCGGATTTCTTTGCAGTTTTTTTTCATTGATGTTGCCAGAATATTAATCGGGTAAACAATGAAAAAAAAAATTAAATTCACTATATCGCCTTTTTTTCTGTTGTAATTTGCAGAACGAAACAAAATTGTTTCTCGAAGCAAGCAACAAACACTATAGTTTGAAATTCTGTCATCTTTCATGTTGAGAGTCATATTCTTAATCAAAGCAGTCGGCAGAGAATATAAACATCAGAACCACCATTTTCACTCGGACTTCAAGTTAGCATCCATTATTTTGGGATAAAAATCAAGCAATAAATAACCTGCATCAATATAAAGTAAAGAAACATACTTATCGAATATTTAAAAGTCACAAATGTGTACTAATACAAGTACAGCTGCAACATCGAGTATTCAACGACTAAGACAACATTTAGCACAAAATTATTTGATAATCTGGCTCGATTATAGCATCGATCTGAATGATAAAGACTTTCAAAACACATTATCACAGCTAAAAACTGTAGCTAATGATGTTCATCCATTCACAAAACCTGATGAATGTATTGACTTTTTGACTGACCTTAATGACGTCAAGGCATACTTCATTATAGATGCTATGATCGGTCAACAAATAGTGCCTCTCATTCATGATATTCCTCAACTTGACAAGATTTATATATTCTCTCCTAGCAAAGCTTTATATAATAATTGGAGCAAAAACTGGAAAAAAATTCAAAGCAAATATACAGAGATAACATCCATTTGTAATGCATTAACAGTGTCCATCAAACAACACAATCAAGATTCCATCTTGGTAAGCTTTGTTGGTAAAAATGAAGAAGGTTTTAGTAAAAACCTGAATGAATTGGATCCTTCATTCATGTACACTCAACTTTTCAAAGAGATTATCCTTGAAATCAATTATAGTGGACAAGAAATCAAGAATTTCACTCAATTTTGGCGTCATGAATACAGTGACAGTGACATAATGGTAAAGATTATCGATGAATTTGAAAGTAAATATCTTCCAGAAAAATCTATTTGGTGGTACACTCGTGAAACTTTTCTCTACGCAATGCTCAATAGATCACTACGCACCATGGATACTGTAGCACTTGTGAAAATGGGCTTCTTTATTCGGGATCTTCATCATCAAATAGAAGCACTGCACAAAGAACAGATCAATGAAACTTCCAACAAAACATTCAGTGTTTACCGAGGACAGCATTTATCCATCGTCGATTTTCAGAGCATCCAGAAAAACAAAGGTAGTTTATTGTCTTTTAATAATTTTCTCTCTACAAGTGAAAACGAAGCAGTTTCACTAATTTATGCCGAAGCATCGTCCGACATGGTGTCTGTTCTCTTTCGGATTTCTATTGATTCAAAGATCTCGTCAAGCCCATTTGCCTTCATTCGGAAAGAGAGTAATCACGAAGATGAAGAAGAAATACTTTTTTCAATGCACACTATATTCCGTATCGGTGATGTCAGAAAGACAGATGAAAACAGTCATCGTTGGGAAGTTCAATTGACTCTAACTGAGGACAATGATCCCCAACTTGCAGCACTCACACATCGCATGCGAGAGGTGACTGAAGATTCCACTGGATGGTTTCGAATGGGTAAACTACTTCTTAAAGTGGGTGGCTACAATCAAGCAGTAGAACTCTACAAAGAATTACTTATGAATGCCACCAATGACTTTGATAAAGCAAACCATTATCATCATCTTGCATACGCAAAACTCCAACAAGGTAATTACGAAGAAGCGGTTGCATTAAGCGTAAAAGCACTTGAAATTAAACAAAGAGCTTTTCCGAATGATCACCTTTTCCAGACACAGACCTTCGGAATTATTGCTAGAGCGTATCACGATATGGGTGACTATTCGAAAGCACTTGAATTTTACCAAAAAGCGCTTGAAATACGAGAAAAAGCTTTACCTTTGGATCATTCCGCCTTGGCTACTTCCTATAGTAATATCGGTCAAATGTATGGTACTATGGGTGATTACTCAAAAGCATTCGAATTTCATCAAAAAGCACTTAAAATACGAGAAAAAGTTCTACCATCAAATGATCCTGATTTGGCTACGTCCTACAACAACATCTGTATAGTATACAACAGCATCGGTAATCACTTGAAAGCACTTGAATTTTACGAAAAAGTACATGAAATCCTAAAAAGATCTCTACCTTCGAGTCATCCTATATTAGCTCACTCCTACAATAATATCGCTGTAATATATGAGAAAATCGGTGACTACTCGAAAGCACTTGAATTTCACGAAAAAGCCCTTAAAATAAGTAAAAATAATCTACCTTTGAATCATCCTGATCTTGCTAATTCATACAGCAATATCGGTCTGGTATACGATAACATTGGTGACTATTCGAAAGCACTTCAGTTTCACGAAAAAGCACTTAAAATAAGAGAAGTAGTTTTGCCTCAGAACCATCCTGCTTTAGCTGTTTCCTATAACAACATTAGTAGCGCGTATGGTAATATGGGTGACTCTTCGAAAGCACTTCAATTCAACAAAAAAGCACTTGAAATACAAGAAAAATCTCTGCCTTCGAATCATCCTGATTTGGCTAGTAGTTACTCCAATATCGGCGAAGAGTACAATAACATGGGTGACTACTCGAAAGCATTTGAGTATCACGAAAAAGCACTGAAGATACGAGAAAAAATTCTTCCTTTGAATTATTCTGATTTGGCCACTTCCTACCACAATATCGGTGGAGTATATGATAACGTCGGCGACTATTCAAAAGCATTTGAGTTTTACGAAAAGGCAAGTAAAATCTTCGAAGAAGTACTTCCTGCGAATCATCCCAATTTGGTTATTTCTTACAGTGTTCTGGGCGTATTGCACAGCACCATGGGTGATTACTCGAAAGCACTTGAATTGTACGAAAAAGCACTTAAAATACGAGAAAAAATCCTACCTCCAAATCATCTCGATTTAGCTATTTCCTACAACGACGTCGGCTTAATGTATTGCGCCATCGGTAAACATTCCAAAGCGCTGTCATGTTTAGAAAATGCGCTTGCTATTCGACGAAATGTTCTGTCACCGACACATCCTGCAATTAAACGAACCGAAGATGATATTGACTACATTAAAAAGAAAACATAAGTCTTCAGCTTTTTCTGGCTTTGTTCCGTAAACTTGCCTTGATTGCTACTGGATATCCCCGCTTTTCTGGGCACAGTTTTGTGCTTGTGCACCCGCTCTCTGAGGGACTCCCTCATAAATATAAAAGGGTACGCTAATAACTGGGCCATCCCAGACTCGTAGGACAGTTTACGTGGCTCAGGAATGATAAATCTTTCATGCTAAGTAACATAACGGACTGATCAACGTGATAAAATGTAACTAATCGGTACTCTAACAAAGGGAAAATTTTAAGAGTAATTAATGCATTAAGGGCATCCTCCGCAAAAAAGTCAATTTTTATCAGAAATTTCGAAAATCAGACAAATGCATGGGAAGATAGCCCGTCTTCAGATCTTTCAGAAACAGTATGAATTTCCTTTTGATGTCTCATTTATGGTAAGATTTTTGATGATTCTCGCGATATACTACTCGTAAAATAGGCGTTTTTTTTAAAAACGAAAAATCTTTCTCACTTTTTTCTCAGAAGGTAGTAGGTTTGTCAAAGTATTTGCAAGGTTACTCTGTCACAATACTGTATAAAGTCAAACATTTTTTTTTGTTTGAAAGAGCATCAAAAACTGTAGGTTCTGCGTGGCTCGGATTTTTTAATGAAGCTTTGTTATTATTATATTGAAAAGCATTTTTATAATTAAAGCACCATTTTTTTTAGAGTTTTTTGAGTGGATGAACTTGTAAAAATAAAGTAATCTGATCTTCATACACGTATCATGAGTAATAATTTGATAGAGAAAATGGCGAAACAATACCATCAAAGTCGATAGCTTGGCGTTGAAATATGAAAATAATTTTTATCCTAAAGAAAAGCATAGTATAAGTTGATTAATAGGAGTCATATAAAAACATAAATAAAAATAAAAAACGTTCCTTGTAATGTTAGCAATGTCACTGACTTGTGAAATTGTATTTCTTAGTGAGATACAAGGACTCATTACAAGAGAATCATTTCATATATTTATATAGGGCGTGAGAATGAGCTGCTATGATCGATTTCGACTTTGCTCAAGAGTCTTTCAAATGGCTTTTGAGTAATAATTTGAATTTTTAATACCTCAAGTCCAAATTAATCACAATTACTTTATTACTATTTAATACTAGAATCTCTATTTACGAAATTTTCTCTTATGTGCCAAATAGTAATAATGACAACAGTATAGACTATATTGAGTACGAGGCTTTTATGATTGAATTCGCAAATTGATCACTAATATCTTGTATATGTCTTAAAGATTGAGAATAATTTGTAGATGGAAATATTATTTGAATGTGAATGGTAAAACTTATAAGATTATATAATGTATCTTAGTTGAGAAATTAAGTCTTGGCATTTCATTGATTGCTTATTTATTGTTTCATAAATTGTATATGAATTCAGTAATGAATATGGCTTGAAATAATGATTGGCAATAGCTTTTGAAGAAAGAGTAATAACTATTGAGTTTCTTAGTTGTATGTCTTACGATGATGAATGGATGAATGATTGAATTGTGCAGCTAGAATATTAAGAAAAGTTATATAAGGTAAAAGAAATTTATTTGTTTTGTATTTATTGATTCGAATGAATATTATGAATGAAGATGGACCTTTATATACATGTGTTCGTTATTAGTTTAGCGTGAGTATTGAGAAACGTGAAACTATGTTATCATTAAATACCTTATCTTAGTGGGAAAATTGCTTCTTAGTTATGGATGCATACATGATCATGTGCCACTGCATAGAATGACTAAAGAATGCATCCTACGCAATCAAATTCTGTAGATAAGAATGATGAAATTGAATTTTGTTCTTGGTAACTGGAGTTATGTCCTAACGAATAAGAATGAATATAGAAATATTTAATATAGAACTAACTTTAATTTGAAATTTCGCTAACGGGAAGATGACTACTTATAATAAACAGATTGATATGAAATGAACATTCCTCAAGTATTCGTAGATATTGTTATTATCGTAGAATTTCATATATGAGTGTGAATAAATTTTTTATCTAGAATTATAGAAAGCATAAATATTTTTATTTAATTAAGAATGAGTATAATAAATAAACTACTACGATTCAAATTTCGATCCCAATTAAACAAAGCGATCGATCATCGGACGATATGAGTAGTCTCTGTATATAGATTTATATTTGGACTTAACTTTAAATAATGATGAAATATCTAGAAAAAGGGAGGAATATAGTAGATGAAGTCTCTTCATATAATCTAGGCGAAGAAATAACTGTAGAATTTTGATGAAGCAGAAAACAATTGCTCTGACGTGGAAGGAAGATTCCTAGTTTCAAAACCTACGATCGTATTTTGGTAGTATAACTTTTTCGTATATAGCAAGATAGCTTGATAATGTTAAATATGTGCCGCTTATAACAAATTATTTACTTGTTTTATCTTTTCTGTACATGAGGCTTACGTAATATGCTTTCTAATCATTAGTAAGCAGCTGGTCAGCAGTGTCAAACTTGGAAGTTGGGTTCAAGTATTCAAATATTCAATTCAGATTTTCAACTGTTCAAGTACTCAACTATTCACTGCCTTGCTCTCTGGTTACTCTGTGCTTCACACCCGCATGCAATGCCTTCCTCTACTCCCCCCCCCGCGCAACCTCTTGCCTTTTGATTACTTTTTGCTCTACAGACATCAAGCTTCTATCCTCTGGACACTACCTCTCATACACCCATGTGCAGCATTTTGAACCTTTTGTCATTCATTTTTTCCCTCAATCTCAATGAAGCAGTTGTCATATGTTTAGTTTCTCTCCTAACGCTCCACGTCGTGTGCACTCGTTGATCATTACTTTCACCCACAGCACCGCCTTCTGCAAAGGATTGAATACTTGAAAACTTGAATTGAAAACTTCAATACTTCAATATTTGAATAGTTGAGAACGTAAATTGAATAGCTGAACAATTGAATGAATAGTTGAATACTTGAAATCAACTTACAAGTTTGATACTGCTGTTATTTTGTATGGGCGACGAGAGAAAATTTATTGAAAATTTTTAATATACTTTCAATAAGTTATTTACTTTAGATTTATGTTTTTGAAACTGATAAACTGTTGGTAAATTATAATCGCTGATTTAAAATGATTTTATAGTGACTTGAAATGAATGTAGATTTTTTATATGATTTGAACATGATTTTTAGTTGATTTAAATTGGTTGTTATTTTCTTGTCTTATATGCTTTAGGATTCAGGAAAATTTCATCATGAAAACTTCGATACCGCTCGACAAAATTGACTCAAAAGTGATCTGAATACAATAAAAACCTGTGATCATTTTATTATTCTCTCAATCAAACAATCGAGGAAATAAATCAATTGAATATATCTCGCCCATGATTGATCCAATGATTGAAAAAGCTAGTGTACTTGTTCCGCTTTGCAATTCAAGTGACACTAGAATGGAACTCCAATTGTCGGAATAAAGAACATCTATAATTCGAGCATCTTTTTCATTTACAGTAATGAGATAACTGGTTGTTTTGGCACGTTCTTTTGAGCGGACTTGCATCGCCATGATGTACCATCCAGTTTTGTCTACTTCTACGTCAAATGTAGGATTCGGAGATGGCAAATTTAATTGATAACGTTGACGTTCAGGTTCATCCTGCGGAAGTGGAATGGTTATATTGGGATTTTGAAGTTCACCCAAAATTGGTGTTCCATCTTCTTCATTCCATAAAAATTGTTGAGTTCTGATCTGCCTTGTCCATCCTGAACCATTATACGCTGCAGTATGAAAAACAAGCCAATTATCACTAGTTAAACTCCCATGGCCTGGTCCGAACAATCCATTCCCACTTTTTAAGATGGGGTCGGGCCGTTTCTGCCACGATGCTGGATTAAGAGGATCAGCTTCGATATGAGCTGTGATTAAACCCATACAATAATCATTAGTCCAACTGCCCGAAGCAGAATAGACAAGATTGATGGTTTGACCATGAATAATGACTTCGGGACCTTCATTAACAAATGGAGTATGATTGACTTCCCAAGCGTAGGTTGGCCTAGCAATTTCCACGCGTTTAGAGTCAACTGTGTACGGATTAGACAGATGAGCAATGTAGAGAATCTATGAATTAATAAATACAATATAACATTCAATTAAATACGAATAGTGAATCCTTTTCTCTTTGAATTTATATGGTTTATTCCTGATATACATAACTTTGGAAAAAGTTTAAAGTGTCTTATTGCAGAAGCTGACAATTTAAATTGAGATAAATTTCGTTAGGAAACTCATAGAAGAATAGACTGTTGCTTGATAAAATCTGACCTGAAAACATCATCGAGAGTTATTGTGGCATCTTAGTCTGTGATATAAATTATTCACCATCGTTACTTATCTTATAGAAATGAAGTTTAGATTATGGTATATATTTATTTAAAAGATTAGACCTCCAATGCGTACATTTGATACATGTGAGCTTTCTCAAGAATGAAATAAGGGTTTCTATGGCAGATCGAGATATCACAAAATTCCTTCGTCATATTGCAGAAACAGTTATCATTGCGGCAAGATTATGTACACTAAACGTTTCATCTGACTATAGTCCAATTTGATCAGATAAACTTGTGCTCCTCGAAAGTCTCTATTCAGTAGACTGATCTTGAAAAACAAATTGGTCACTTGAAAAATATTTTAAAGTAATAATAAATGCAAGGAAAATTTTTCTGTCTAAAAGTGGTAGTTAAAAGCTTCGTAGTAGAGGCTACATTTTCAATCAAGATCGTTCCAATACCTTTGAAAGGGGTTACTACATTATTTTAGATAGCCAACAAAAATCGTTTTATCTAACCTGCATGCCATCAACATCGCCTTCCCATCCTGACCATATAAAGTATAAGTCATTCGTAGATGGATGCTCAAACACTGTTCCATCGATTGCCCATTTATTTGTCTCATCTGTCAGTTGACCTCGGAATTCGAATTCACCTTGAAATGGATCTGCATTTTTGTTTTCCAAGACAAACATTCGATGATGAGCATTGTCACCATCGCAGGTCGTTGCGGCAAAATAGACATACCATTTATTCTGAATGAGATGAAGTTCAGGCGCCCATATATCTCGGCATGCTGTTGTATTGTTTGGTGTCCAAATGACTTTACTCTCAGCTAGGTCAAGTGTAGACAAATAGCGTGAGCGCCAAATAGTAACATTAATTTGAGCAGATTTGGTAGCATAATACAGGCCATTCGTAGGATGTTTAAATACCCATGGATCGGCTCCAGTTTGAGAGAGAAAAGGATAAAATGTATTGACAATACTATAATTGCTTACAAGTTCTGAAGAATTTGATTGTACCGATTGTAACATTTTACCTTTTGTCCAATATCGATCATGAAATGATGTAACTAAATGTAAAAGCAACAGCAAAACAAAAAACACTACACGTATTGCCATCTCTAAAGCACAATATAATAGTATCTCTACACATACCTGCACATTTATCTTGCAAACAACAACCAAGATAACTATCACGACGCTTACACTCTTTCTTTTTATATTAACATATAATAATGTTGTCGACGGTTTTGAAGACTCATATACTAGAAAAATTATCTATGATAAAAAAGCTCTTCTTGAATAAACGAAGAGAGACGAATAATGAATATATGAACAATCTAATCTATCAACGAGGTCAATGACCGAGAGCAAGAGAAACGAAAGCAAAATAGAACAAAGAAAGAGTACTCAATGCATATATACGAGCGCGTACTGTTCAAACCTATTCGGTTAAGAACATGCAAGGGGAGGTGACGCGTGAAATTTTTCACACTAGCCTCTTTAATGCCTTGAATCTTTGTAATGCCTTTGCTTTCTTCAGTCGATTGAATTCCTTTAATACTACGACAATTTGAACTAAAATAATTCTATTTATATATCACTTGACACAATTCTCGACAAAGATTACGAATTCTATATTGTTTTTATTGAAAATACAATAAAAAGTTTGTATCTAGCAATTTTTGCTCTTTTATTACATTTAAAACTGTGCCGACTGATCTATAAATCGAGACATTTCAGTTCGAAAAATGAAAATCGTAAAATATGCGGGCATTTTGGTATGTAATTACGGATGTTTCAATAATTTCATAGGTAGTAATTACAATCATAAACCTCTTTTATGACACGCTTTCATTTGATATAAAAATTTGTTATTGATGCTATTTAAAATTACAGCGTTACCATTATTTATATCGTTTATCATGGTTAAGATTTGTTATACTTGAAAATTATTTATAAAACATGATTATAAATATCGGCGAATGTTGTTACAGAATTGTGGTTCTTTGCTGATACTGATATAAACAACATTTTTAAAATAAGAAATGCTCTATACATCCAAGTGTGTTTTTTTAGATAAAATTACTACTTGATTGACTTGATCATTATAAAATCTGACGATCATCATATCTTTTATCTATGAACTATTTATTCATTAATATGGAAATCTGAGGCAGCGATTTAATGGACAAAATTATTACTCTTCGATTCTGTATAAATACGTGTTGAAAGTTTTGAATGCTCTGAATGAATTACAAGATCTAGAAGAGTAAAATTCCCGAAAAAATCAAAAATATCTTCAATATACTTTTTCATTGAAATTTTTGGATTGATATTACTTTCATATAGAAATTCGATGGATAAACCTTTAGATTTGATTTTCCACACATTCGGCTCCTTTGTATGTCAATTGAAAGAGAGCAAACTATCACGAGTTTCTACCCACTTATTTTAGAATTTGACGTTAAGAGAAGATAGGGAACAAGTGAACGATTCGATACATAATGGTATGAATATCTTTATTAAACAACAGATACCCAAATTTATTTGCTATTTGATTTTTTTGAACGTGAACTTTAGAAACGGTATGAGTTTTGTCTTATTAGAAAATAGCCATGGACAGTTTACTAGCAATTAAGCAATTAAGAGACATTTCTTTGTTGTGATTACAATGGAAGCCAGGTATCTGATCATTTTTTTATAACTTCTACTGCTTATTAATATTGAAACCATTCTAGGTCAAAAAATCAGCCATTAGATCGTATGGGATCTTGCAAGATTTTTTTAGAAGAAATCGCATTTATTTGGATTTATAATGGCATTTATGAATATGAAGCAAGGACTATTATCGATTGTTTACTAGTGAATCTATAATTCTTTCTGTGGCAACTATTTTAACGAAATGAGCCATTCTTTGTCAATGATAGAGGAATACTTAATATTGTTGCTTATAAATGGAACAGTAGTAAGATGCTGTATAAAGTACCATAATTAGTTTAAGCAGGAAAAATGACTTCTTCCAAGTTTTCAGAGAATTTATGTACATATATGACAATCTTGAATTATAATAGGTTTAGTTTTATTTAAAACACCATACTAGGAATATCTATTTATAATTCAAAACGAAAGAAAGTAAAGAAAAATGAAGATTAAAAGAAAATATTGAAAACAAAGAGAAAAAAAGAGAGAAAACGGATGCCAGTTGTTGAAGCTATCTTTAATATTTTAACGTAGTATTTATTGACGTCTTTCATATGAATAAAAACTTTAAACATTACTTTATCATCAACCAAAACGACGCAAATAGTATTTTATTATATAATTGCAATAGAATAACATAGATTGGTCTCAATTATTATCTTTTAGTAATGCTGTTCTGATAGAAATTGTCGAATATGTTTTTAAGGCTTTAAACTACTCAAATAATATATTCTTCGCCGTTCATCGACTATTTACATATAGGAATAATTTGTCATCTTTCTTTTTTTTTTCTATACGTTGTTATATTGATTGCTAGAAGGTCGACAAAACATATGGTTATAACTTAGAGAATAAATTGTCAACATCAAAATTTTATCCTGCAATCCATTGACATTGAACGAAAGAATTTTTAAAAATTAACGAAACAGTTAATTGGGGCGTATATCAATTTCTTTCAGATATACCGTTCAACAAGAAAAACAGTTTGAAAATAAACATTAATTGCATATTACGAGTGACAATTTCACATTCCTTTCTAAAAGAAAAGCTTTTCTAATTTTCTTTACTTTTCTGTTAAAAAAGAAGACAAAATGAAAGTTCTGAGGTTGAATTAAAGTTAAGTCGTAAAAACTTATATTGATGATATCTCTTTTTAGACAATCTTGAGAGTGAGGATGTGCTATCGATGAAATTTTCTGTTCTTGTTAGACTGTTTTCTTATGTTGTTAAGCTATATAAAAGAGTAAATGTTTGCCACATAAAAATATTTTCTTTTCCAAAGTAACTACAACAGAGATTTTTCTCCATAAATCTGTAGCTTAATCAATTAGAATTGTTTTCCAAATTAATGTAATGTTTTATTTGAAAAGAGTAATCACATTTTTTACAGCATCCGAACAGAAAAGGTGATGTGATACATCTTTCAGCTGCGCAATAAATAAAAAATTTTTAAAAAAACATAGAACGAGAGCGAATGTGAAACGGCCGAAGAAAACAAATAATCTAAATATGCATGTATGCAAGATAATGAAATAAATAATTCATAAGAAGAAAGAGAAAAGACAAACAGGAGAAAATGAAAAAAAAGACGTACATAGCAACATACATATACATATATATACACAAGGATGCATTTTGTTAGAATGCTTTCTAATAGTCGGATAGAAAGAAAAATAAAATTTTATTATTATAAGAATGAGCAATAAATCCTGACTACTTCCTACAACTTTGGATTGTACGTTATGTCAATGCAATTTTGTCGTATCTGAATTGATTATACAGAGTACGTCAGAACTAATTAATTGTTTTTTTTCATATGATAGGCAACACCATAAAGTTTTTCTTGATACACATAAACTTTGCAAATGATGTTGAAAGATCTGCTTATTTATGTTGCTTAGATCATTTCACTTTTTTGTGACATTCTGAGAGTTAATAAAATTTGAAAAAGCTCACTTTTTTTAAATTTTATTTCATTGGAAGTCTTTATAAGACGATAGAATCAAATATGTTGATTATGAACATCGTATTTTTCCGAAAATAAATTAACTGATAAGAAACATCAAGATACTTAGGAAGGCCTGAAAGTTCATTAGAAGTAAACTCATTCAATGCAGAGGTTGTTTTTTATTAAAACTGGAAAACTCTTAAATATGTACTGCACCGATTGAGTCTTTCAATTTCAAATAGTGTTTTTCCATTCTACGAAAAAATAAAAATATAGATCAATGCGCTTTTTCTCATGAGTTTGTTTCTGGTTTTAAATTTAATACTTAGGAAATGATTTTTCGTACGACTCAAGAGCAGTAATTTAATGACGTAAAAGAGGAGGAACAAGAAATCATACGAGCTAATACTATTGAAAAAATTGTTTTGTGCCGTTCGCAGTTGAGAACACAAATTCTGGTAACCATCGAACACTAAAATATTCCAACTTTTCTTATCTAAAAACACCGACGTTTTTTACTTTCCTTTCCTTTTCCTTTTTGAAAGTCAAAAGTACATGAAAGTTTCATTTCTAAGCAAGATTCTTTTTTTGGATGAATTGCTTCATTAATGTTACTGACCAACGAACGAATATTGTAATCTAGATAGTGCAAGTTATCAACAAAACGTGCTCATTTTTTTGTCGCCGATATGCATAGCAATCGCAGTCGAATTAGTCCTGAAATAGAGAATAATGTGATTTCACAACCACCAATGTCGTCCAAACTTGTATTGAATCAAGCATACTCTGATGATTTACCAAATATAACAGATATAGTATGGAAAGAAGCAGATGAACAACGCAAACCACGACGTCGTTCCCTTTACAACATACTCGGTACTGCTATTGCTCGCGATGAACGGAATAAAGAAGAGATTGTTCGAGAAAATTTGCGTCAGGTCAGCCGTCTTTCGAGTTTTTAAACTATATGTTAGTTTATTTTTTTCTTGACTTTTAGGTTATCATAAGACATGAAAATTGGGACTTATACTTGAAATGCAATCCTGACTATATTGCTTTAATCTCAACTTGGTCATGCCACAAGCGATGCTGGGGTTTATGTTTTCGTTATCGCAGGGAACGTCACTTTTTGGAATCGTTGGATGGTAATCTCTTGTGCGCACTGCATTACGCTGTTCTTCATAATAATTTACATGTTTGTCAATCACTTTTACGTGATAAAAAATGTGGTATGTATTGTGATTTGTGCGTTCTACATATATGTTTCACATGCTTGGTTATATAAGATGTCAATGTTATGGGATTCAATCGAGAAACTGTATTACACATGTATGCACGTCGACATATGTGGGCAATATCCGATGAAATCGTAAGACTTGAAAAATAAAATTGATATTATTTTGATTGATTCATACACATATCACTCTTCTGTTTAAGGATCTTGGAGAGAAAATTTTGAATTTATTGTTCGATCCCAAATTCAAAATAAGAATCGATGCTTTGGACGACGAATTCCAAACGCCGGTATGATATTTTACCGTATGTTACCATTTATAGGATATCTTTTGCACAGACATTAGAGATAATAAAAACGAATGTCACGTGAGAAGTACATTAAACATACAATTAATTAATAATGTCGATGTTAAAATTTCTAGTACTATGAAGTTTTCTATTGATATTCTACTCGAAGCTATTCTATTATGTTTGTTTTTCGCTTCGGTTACACTATGTTTCCTATAGTATCATACGCTATTCAATTTGTTGTTTTAAATTGATAAGAATTTCTTAGTGATTTGAATTTTCCTTGACGTATTACAGTAAATAATATAGATCGTACACTCAAGCTTAGGTTGACTTACGCATTGTATATTTAGTGCATATATTATCTGATTGCTATTGCTTGTTTTATACTTAAATAGTTGCATCATGCCATAAAACGTAACAATTACTCTTATGCAAAGTGGTTGATTGATCGTGGAGCTGATGTGACTGTACGTATAAACTAATATATGAGTTGAATTTTTAGTTGTATGACACAAACATACTGATAATATAGAAAGTGAGCCGATTCAATGAAACTCCGCTACATTTGGCTTGTAGTTTATTGTTGGACGACGATTCAGTCCAAATGATCGAAATGCTCTTATTGGCTGTAAGTCTAGTATTAAAAAAAATTGTGGTAAGTGAGAAAGATAAAGAAAGGAAAATACAAATGTTTTTTTCTAATCAATCATTACTACTTTTATATGTAGTTATTTTCAAAAACGATTACCTTAAATCGATTACAACATCGTTATATCAATATGGAAGACGCTGACGGAAAGACAGCTTTATGTCGCGCTGCAGAGAAGAATCATGTTAAAGCAGTAAAACTTCTTCTACCCTACGTAGACAATGATCAATTAGAGACTACAGTTATCTCGGCTGTTAAATCTGGCAATTGTACAATTCTTCATATTATTCTTGATATATGCAATCGTTATTCATCTATCGATGTTCCAATTTTACATCTCGCTTGCAAACTTAACAATGGTCGACGAATAATCGAAGAACCATGGATGACAAGTGAATCGCCATCATCTACTGATGAGGATTGTATTGTAGGTTTTCTGGTAAAAAATCTTCATTTAAATATATTATCAAACTACAACAGTGAAGGTTATACGCCAGTTTTACTCGCTACACATTTCGGCTTTGCTGATTGCGTTAAATATTTACTCTTGACTTCGAAAAATGTCGAACATCAACTTGAAGAATGCACTAAAGAATGTCAACATAATATTCTTCATATATGTGCCAAGCAAATGCGTCATATCTTGATTAAAAATTCCTCCGTTCAATTTCCTTACGAACCAATAGAAGAAACAGTTGAGACGGTATTTTCGAGAACAAAGATAGTTACCTCTAGCAATTCTGGTCATTTGACTATTTGCCAATTCGTTCTCGAGAATAACAATTACCAACATGTTACCAATCAACTTCTTTACAAACAGGATAGTGCAGGCAACACTCCACTACATCTTGCTTGTCAGAAAGGCAATATACACATTTGTAAATTGTTTCTCAAATATATAAAAGAAGATACATATCTCTTTATGAAAAATTTGAAAGATCGTACACCACTGCATGCGTGTGCCAAGTTTGGTAATCGTGTCCTGATTGAAATCCTGTTGCCTGATACAATTGATAGGAAGACTGCTATAAAGGCATTGAACGATACTCAAGATATAGCTGGCAAGACGCCACTCCATATTGCCTGTGCTGAAGGTGAGTCTTCTAGTAGTTGAGTTTCTTATCATAATTTTCAAAGAATATTTTATGTATACAGTACTCGTGAGACTTATATTATCATCATTATATCTGTTGAGAAAAAAGAATATATCCTCTTAATAACTTTTGAAGAGAATAATATAGAGAGCTATGGTTATTACCATTGAAAATAGAAGATGAAGACGCATCGAATCATGTACGAGAGGATTTTTCTCACTACATCTTTCAGAGTTTTAGTGATATTTTCTCAAAGAGTTACAGTGAACATTCGAATTAGTCTCTTCCTAGTTCATTTGAAAACAAGCATTTCGAAAATTTAAATTGATTATTTCTTAGGCAATCTGGAAGTGATCAAATATTTTGTTGAAAAATTCAATGTATCTCTTACTATTCAAGCCGAAAATCGTGATACACCATTTATTTCTGCATGCACATATGGACACTTGAATGTGATAAATTATCTTCTTGAAGCGACTGATGCCGATGCTACAGTTCGCAATTCGAAAGGTCTTAATGCACTCGATGTAGCTATTGTTAATCATCACGAAAATATCGTTCGACGTTTACTTACCTGTGATAATTGGAGACGATTAATGGAAAATGCTTATTATGATAAAAGTGGCATCATATCAACACCAATGAGAGAATTGATCATTTGTATGCCTGAAATTGCTTATGAAATCATCGATACGAAATTAACCATGGTGAAAGGTAACGATGATATGGTTGAATATCGAGTCACTTATGACTATACTTTCTTCGAAGATCAATATCATATTTGCAATTGGATGTGTGGTGAGTACTTAATTAAATTAATATAATCTTTTAATTTGACTCATCTGTAGGAGATGAACACATGAAAAAGAGCTCAAAAATGAATTCGTCAATGCAACTATCGTGCACAAAAGGTGAACATATTATGAATCGATTTAATGACACATACACTAATAATGCTTATATTTTGGTACAAAATCATCCACTTCTTATTGTTGCCAAGTGTGAACACATAAAACTGATGGAACATGAGTATTGTACTCGATTAGGCATGGAAAAATTTCAACGATTCGGTCTTATTTTATTTTCATTCTTTTTTGTAATCCATGTTTTATTCGTCGTTCTCTACACCATTATAGTACTCGATTCGAAACATCCATTATTCTACTACAATTTGTACAATAAATCGATGAATGGAACACTGACATGGGATTATGGACAAAATGACGATATCTGTCAAGAAGTGGCTGTCTACCTTTTAAGACTGAACAACACGAACTATCTCAAGAGTGACGTTGACAAAGGAATTGTGCCATTCTTGTACATATTTTTATTAATCATTCTCCATAAAAATGTGTGCATAATCTTGTTTTCTTTTCCTCGTATCTTTCGCAAGATGACTTTTTATTTTGAGTCCTTGGCGCTCACTTTGTGCTTTATTAATCTTTGCGATTGGTATTATTGGCAGAATTCGGTCGATATTCGATGTCCTATTCAGTGGCAACTAGTAAGTGATATCTATATGCACACACGAAAAACAAAAATAACCGAATTTTATCATTTAGGGTGCGGTTGGTTTGCTCTTTTCATGGATTACTATTCTAACGTATTTACAATATATTCCATTGATGAATTGGGGTCTTTACGTAGTCATGATACAAGTTATATTTTTGAAATTGATTAAATGTATACCTGTCCTTTTCATACTTATTTGTGGTTTTGGTTTTACTTATTATATGTTGTTCCAGTATCAAGCAGTATATGCAACTCCATTCGAAGCAATTATGAGAACGGCATTCAGCCCATACGATTTAGGCTATGAAGCGCACCTCTACACACCCGGAAGTGGTGGTGTATTGATTTATCCTGTTACTTATTTTATTTTCATTCTCACAGAAATTGCCTTGACCATTATTATTACTAATCTACTGATCGGTAAGATTCTACTATTCATTTCTCAATCCAATTTTTTTTTGTATGACTCTGTCATACTTAGGTTTGGCCGTTGGTGAAATTCCCACTTTGAAAACACAAGCCCAATTAAATCGAAATATTATCTTTTATGACTTGCTCTTTGATTATGAACTTCTTCATATACAATATAAACGATTTGCGCGTTCTCTGATTAGACGTATTCGTTATGGTTTATTTCCCTGTTGTTGTTGTTGTTGTTGTCAGTGTCATTGTACAACAAAGTGTAGCACATTGACTAAGTACATTTGTTGTGATTGTGCAGTGCGCACAAGAGATTATATCAGCAACAGTCGCCATTCACGTGATAGGTTTTTCCTTTCTCGTTGGATCGATAAACTCGAAGGTTGGCTCATTGAAAAGGAAATCCAATCGACTATCGTCTATCAGAAAAAATGGAAGAAGAAAAATACGTCGATCAACATTCAACACAGTGACTGAAAATGTATATGTGATATAGTTTTGTCTTTTGTATGAAATTTTCCTTTTTTTTTCTAACATAAATATTGTAATAAATGCACACTATAGTAACTATTGTAGTGGCTAGAATACGAGGAGAAACTAGGTAGATGTGAACGAAAGCTCTCTAAGCTAGAATTCAAATATTAGAATCAATACATCTATGATTAGTCTAACTGGCTCTAAAAAAAATCTCAAGAAATTAAGTTTAATATCGCTCAAATAGACTTTAGAAAGCCTACGATAGGTACAACAAAGGATCGGGACTTGAGAATGCATTTTTGACTTCTCGAAGAGAGAATATCTGTCGAAGAACATTTTAGGTACTCAGCTTCTTTTTTATCATTCAAAATATGTTAACTTCGGCTTTCGAGTGGTTCCCTATCTTTGTTTCATAACTTCTCTTTTTCAATATGAATCGATGACGCTAGAGAAATATGACTCACGAGTTGTATTTCATAGATAATTATCAATCGGTTCATGGAAAAATAATATGTAAACAGATAATTTTATTCAGCTTTCAATGCTTTATCTTTTAGTATATTACATGAAAAATTTCCTTAATTTGATGTAATCAAAAAAGTCTCCTTTTTACACAAACGATTTTTAACAATTTTCTTCAAACTAATTTGTGAGTGCTCTACAGTAAAATTGAGATAAATTTTCACCAGCTCAACCAAATGTGTAAAAAATTTGGATTTAGAGCTTTTTGATGATGTTGAACAAGATGAAAATATCAAATTAAAAATCTAAATTTTATCGAGTGCTTCGATTTCTTAATGGCCTCATGAGTGTCCTCTTAATTAATTGTCACGTATTCAACAATCACATATTGACGCGCATTGTAATTCATAAGACATAGAATAGATATTTCTATAAGTAGTAAAATGGTGAGACGTCGTAGGTCATTTCCAAATTTGGTGTTTACACAGTTTGAAGCTCACCTTTTTTTGACTTTCAAGATCATCTTTTTTAAGGCCCACCCCGCTCTCAAAAAAAAGGAATTTTCGACAAAAATATCGATTTTTAGATTTATACATAGTTAGATAGTCCATTATCTCTACTTTCGAATGCACAATGATTTGTTAGTTTAACGATGGATTTTGAGGGTTTTACAGAGGTTTTTCTGAAGCGCCTAACATAGAAAAATGACTAAAGTCAAAACTTGTTTTGCTCTTTTCTCGAAACTGTTTTTTTGTGTTTTTTCTGTCAGTGTGACAAAGATTTTTCCGCCATTTTAAATGATAGAGAGCTCGGGAAGGTTTTAAAATGAAGGTAAATATCAGCGCTACAACCTAACAAAGCCGGAATTTTTGTTTTCAATTTATTTGTTTACGAAAAACTCGAGTTTTCCAAAAAAAATAATCTAGGTTTTTCGAAAAAACTCTAAAAAAAATATTTTTTTTTTCAAAAATCCGGCTTTGTTAGGTTGTAGAGGCAGGTCTTCTCTACATTTTGACACTATCCTGTGGTCCATATCACTAAATCTGAAAAAAAAATCTTTGACACACGGACACCTACTTTTTGACCCTTTATGTTACAATAACTCGCGAAAAACTCAATATTATGAGCTCAAATTTTAACTGAGAACTATCAAGGGTCAGATACATATTCGATAGAAATTTCAGTAAGATTGGATGTTCTGGGAAAAAACAATTTTAGAGGGGGGGTGGGCCTTAAGAAACTGTGAAGAGCACTTTTACCCTCGAGGAAGCACGATACCTTCCATATGTTTATCTTCTCAGATATTTTCCTATTTAAAATGTATTCAATATATCGTCAAAATAGTTGTGACCTATTGCTAAGAAAATCTTGATATTAAAACATATCATTTATTGTCATAAATATACCTGCATATGTATATATATCGACAATGATAGACTTTCATTCGCATCGTTTTTGTATGTTTGCTATTTTACACAAAAAGTTGTTTTCTCGTTTATCAAAAATGATATATTAACTCTGAGTAAACGATCAAGCAGAGTTTCGTTGAAATGTTTTCAGTTACAATATATAAGTCTCGAAAAATACTTAAAAAAAAATCCGCTTGATCGTTTACTCAGAGTTAATGTACAATTTTCGGTAAACGAGAAAACTAATTTTTGTGTAAAATCAAAATCCGTTTTTATTTTTAATTTACAAACATTCATGGCTTTTATGATCTTGTCGATACAAAAAGTTATTCATGAAATCGAAATCCTCCTTAGACTGACAGTTATTTTGGAGATCATCATGGAAACCTGATGAAACATATTTTTATCTAAGAAATTCATTTGAAATGGTAATCATGCACAAAATATTGAACAAGAAGCCAACTTGTATGGTATGTCACATACTAGATATTGTATCTTCACCGTCGACGCTCACTTCATGTATTTACTTTTGCTTTCTTTCGTGTGTTACCTTTTAATAAAATAAAAAAAACCTTTATCTTTATGAAGGCAACAAATCTGATAGTATAATATGATTGTAAACAAACTAACACGTAAGATTTTTATGCATTGTTTTTTTGTTATCAAATAATCGGCATTTGGCTTATTCTGTTGAAAAGCAGGTAAAGTAAGACTGTAATAAAAATAAGAGTTACCATCGTAACTCAGAACTAAAAGAGACAGGTTTATTTTTATCCAAATTTTGTAGTGTGATTTGTTACTTTGCGGCTCTGTTAAAACTTTAGTTGCCGTCGACAAACTATAAACATAACAAATTTGGTTCTTCATAAAAAGACGTCTAGTATCTATTCGAAGCGATAATCATTGTTCACAGTGGGCACTTGTAAGCGGAGTCAGATTTTCAATTCAACTTAGCTTGTAGAGGAACAGTTTATTTTGATCAATGATAATGCAAAGCTATATTCTGTGACGAATATCGCCTTCCAAAACTTATTGTGTTGTGCGCAATTTGTTTCACAAATACTGCCGATAATTGTAGATTTTTTTTATTTCCAGATATGTGAAACATGGGTCATTGTCACAGTAAGGCCGCAATTACGATCACTCAATCGCCTATCAGTATAGTTTCAACGTCTAGAATATGTCAACTTGTTCCAGAAACAACTCCATTGCAGTTGATGAACCCTCGTGCAGATCAAACGCAAGCTGCGCGAGTGTTTAATCGTGACCGTATCAACCTTGAATCGCATCAGTTGGTTCTATTTGACCAGAATGCAAAAAGTAATGCAGAAGATGATGCCACCCTAACACTACAAGAGCTTCGAAAAATCGTTGACTACACAAAGTTATTTGATAATGTAGAAGAAGCTGAACATTTTGTTCATGACACACAAGACACAATAACGTTTTTCATTTACTGTTGCAGTTCCGAATACAGCTTCGTGCCACCAATACATGACATGAAAAATATTCGATCAATCTACGTCTACTGCCGTACCAATGAAAATCATCAACACACTACTATTGAACATACAAAAGTAAGTTCCACCTGTTTCACTAGCTCACGCATGACTTCCACAACTTATAAATCAAGTTACATTTTCAGAAGAAGATGGCTGACTGTAAAAATTGCAACAAAACAATTCTTCGAGCATCAGATATGTCTTCCTTTACTAGTGTGTCTGTGTAGTTCCATATTCTTAGCTCTGTATATTCCTAGACTTTCCAGAGTAGATCAGTATCGTGAGACTACAAATGAACCGTTTGTATGACACATTAGGAAAGTATGTTACATTCTCAATTGCACGAAATTATTCTGTGCTAGATAATCGCTTCAATACAGACAACTGAAAGAATTCCATGCTTGCTGTCATACATCTTTTTTCGAAGGTCAAACAAATGCACTCAAAACTACAGCTGTTCTATTATCTTACTGAAGATGTGCAAGATTATTTGAAACAAGAAAAGGATGGCATTTTCAGCGAAGTGGGAAGACAAAATAGAACAACTGAACCGTTAGCATTGTCATGGTGGTCACAATTCACGGACATTCTCTGTCGTTTACCATACCCAGATGACTGCCGCCAAAATCTTGTTTATTCGCTAAAAAATTATTACCAAGGTAAAAAGACAGAGTTGATGATCTTAGACGAATTCGAAAAGACATATAGTCCTAAAACTGCTATCTGGTGGTATACGCGTAATACGTTTCTCTATCATCTACTTAACAAAGCTCTTCGTCAGCACAACATCGAAGTCATCTTTCTATTTGGTTTCTACATAAAAGATATTTTAAGTCAATTAACTAAGCACCACCAAACTTTTAAAGCCAATCATCTTCATCAGCCGCTAGTTACATTTTACCGTGGACAAATTATATTATTTAGTGAAGTTCAAAAGCTGCAACGAGATCCTGGTGCTTTGATCATTATTAACAGTTTCTTTTCCACAACTCTTAACAACTCTGTTTCAATGGATTTTCTTCAATCTTCATCAGCTCCTGAGAATTGCGTTAAAGTGCATTTCAAGATAGAATCAGATGTTCGAATAGCATGTCGTCCATTCGGAGATATTTCTCATCTGTCCGCATTTCAAAGTGAAAATGAGATTCTTTTTATGATAGGCACGTATTTCGCAGCTGATGAAGTTTCATATGATGATGATACAAAAGTTTATTCAGCAAAATTAACATTGAAAGAGGACCGATCAATTGTAGATTATGGTAACACAAATGACTTAACAATTCGACAAGTCTTAAAAGAATGTCTTACTGCAAAACGAGTTGCATTTTATTCAGCGACAGTAGCGGTAATAGAGACTATTTTTATTGAACTCAGTAAACTATTTCCTGGGGAGAAGGCTTGGCTTCAGGCAATAGAGCATCAGTATTTAGGTGCTTGTTACACTAGCTTCTGCGAAAAAAACTACACTGTCGCTCTGATGAATTATGAAAAAGCACTGGAACTTTATCATAAACATCTGACTGACCAAGAATTAGATTTTGCCTCTGACGTTCTCCAGACTCACAGAGAACTCGTTAATGTATACCAAAAACATCTAAATGAACATTCCTTGGCAAGCAAACATTATGATGTTGCAATAGCTACCTATAGTTTGGCTTTACAAAACACTACAAACCAAAAAGAGTTAATGGAGCTCTATACGATTATGGCTGGAATATATGAACAGCAGCTTGAACTTTGCGAGTGCGAAAATGAAAGAAATAAACTCACATTAGATAGTATCAAGTATAAAGAATTGCAGCTGGCACATATGTTAAATCTTTCAACGACTGATGATTTTATCATTGCAAACTGTATTGAAGGCATAGCTGATCTACAGTTGTCTATCGCTCTGTTCGACGAAGCAACAACAAACTATCAGAAAGCCATTGAATATTATTCACCTCCAAAGAAGCGACAATGCTATTATATATCTGGGATCTACAAGAAATTATTCGATATGTGTGTTGCACAGAAAAAAAATTGCTCCATTGCTCTCTACTATAAAAAAAGAGAGCTCGAATATAAAATGAGAGAGCATGCGCATGAGCCAGATGTTAGTAATAACACTGCAATTTTTAGAAAATGGGAAATTGCAGGAATTCATAGGCAGTTAGGTGATCTTCATGTCAATCTCAAACAGTATCAGTCAGCTTATACACATTTAATGACGGCAAAACAACTCTACGAGGAAAGTGGCCAATGGTACGACAGGGATAACAAGGCTTCGTTTGAAGAAAAGATAAAAAATGTTGAGAGATTTTTGTTTGATCCCTAAAACAGTTGGGTTCATTTTAAGCATTCTTTATTCCAAACACCATTTTCTGTTTATCTCTAATTACCTGAATTATTTCTAATGAAAAAATGATTTACTCCTTAGACTAGATAGTACGTGATGAACTATCGGAGTTATAACGATTGAATGTGTTACAGTCGAGAGTCATGTGAGTCATGCTGATGAGCATTACTTGTTGTCTAAGAATAAAATCAGAGAGTGAAGAACACGACTAGTGTTCGTCACCAAAGCGAACCCTAACAAAGATAAAATCTGAAAAAACATCAAATAGAAATCCATAGAATCTACGAAAAGAAGGAAAATACAAAGCGTGCAATTGTACTAGTAAAGCAGGTTTTGCTTTTGGTGGCCTAACTCGTTTTCTTTTCATATCGATTGGCATTGTCTTTGCTGCCGCTAGTAGTGATTTGCAAAATTTCATACGATTAGCCATATCAACAACTTGTGTGCAATTGTTATGAGATAAATATTGCAAATAATAAAACAATTAACAAAGAACTAAAAATAATATTCTGTTGTTATAATCTCATGGCCTATTGGATTATATTCTCACGGGTGAGATCAGCCACTATTCTCTAGATTGCGCTTCAACTGCGACGCTCATCAGATGGCTTCAAGATTAATAATAATTTAAATTAATTTAAGTCATTATTAATCTTAAAGCCGTCTGATTAGCTTCATAGCTGAAACGAAATTTTGACTATGGCAGCTGATCTCGCCTTCACATCCTCACCCTCAAGGAAAAAAGAGAAGACAATTTTCATGAATTTTATTTGTCATTATCTATACATTATCAATTAACACTCCGTTACCGTCCTCATTTTTTACCTTTATCATATGTCAAGAAATTTTTGACAAATATTTTAGGATAGAACGAATTCTCCTGTTTCTTGTTTTAGTTTGGTATAGAGTTACTAAAAATAGTGAGTCGATAATTAAAATATGGCTCTGATGAAAGAAAAAACAAAACAAAAATTTAAGATGGGTCCACTTGGACCCCACAACATTAACGGAGAGTTAATTAGACTTAGTTAAATTACAAGATAATGTCTCTAATTCCAATGTTATTTAATAGAAGTTTGATTTCGTAAAGAGAAATATTGTCGAGAGAAACCTTGTTCTACAACATTATCATATCATTTTAATGAAGCTTTTTTAACTCATTATATAAGACTGTAAATCCAAATATCTGTACAACAATTCATTTTAAGTGAACAACAACCAGAGGTGCAGAATCTGCTGCTAAAATAATCGAGTTTGCACGAACAGAAAAATTTATTCAAAAATTTGCCTAGCCCGAATACAAAAAAATACGTCTGTACACCATAGTGCTCCGAAATTTTCCCCAGAAACAAAAAACTTCCTCAACCGAGCGTTTCCATACACAAATAGGATCTGCATCTCTGAGAATAAATAATAAAAACTACATAAGTAATCTATAATAGAATTCATAAAAAATATACTGACATGACCTATTAAAAATTCTGTTCATTCCATTAATAACTAGCAATAATTCATAGTCAATCCTAATCTCAATACAACAAAGTGTTGTAAATCAATCAATCAATCTTCAGGTCATGATGTGGATAGACTTTTAGGTGAAAATTTGAAGAATAGGACTTTGTTGGAAAGCTTAAAATCTATAAGAAAATTTTCTCAAAATCCAGTATCTTGGAAATAAAGATTCGATAGAATGAGTCCTTCAATTTTCTCATACCTCATCTACCTCTACGTGTAGCCAAAAGATCGAGACAAAATCGATTGAACATTCAGGCATGTTTCTTTCTCAATAATAACCAAGATATATTTTCTGCTAAGTCCCAAAAGATGCTATCCTTTATTAATAACCTAAAAAAATCAACAACTGACAGAAATATTAATATACGAATTCGACATTTTTTGTCAAAATGAAATAAATGTAAAATCATCATATTAAAAAACTAATTATTAATTGATCTGCTGGAAGTTAATTTGTATTTCTTAATATTATCTAAAGTTCAATTTATTTTTCTTGCTATTCAAGTGCTTGGAAAAAGCTAGTTCGCAGTTATTTTTTATGTATATTTTTCTTCCTATTGACAATTGCCAATTATTCTTAGTCGAAATAGACTGGCTAAAAATAAGATTACACACAGGATTCTTTCCCTTGATCTTTAAAGTCTTTATCGAAAGAAAATTTAATATAAAATATTCTAATAATATTTATTTTTATACAAGTTCTTTTGTTCAAATCTACGAATATTTCCAATCAATATTTCTTCGTTACATAATAACATTAAGAATAAGAATGCACAGGGAGAAAATAACGACAGAAAAGGGTAGAGCAGGACCACTAGTTAACTGCCAAAGTTGAAAAAGGCGTAACATGCCGCATTGACCGACTTGTATACTTATTATGCATCCGATTACTACAAATATTTTTATTGTTAATGACCATTGTGGTTGTAATGTAAATAATATCATTAGATTAAAGCTGAAGAGATCGCCAAGACCAAGATATTGAACATTATCATGAGTTCTTCTATAAGTAGACTTCTTTCCATCAAAATATTTTTCATCATCGACGAATTCTTTATTTTTAACATTTCTTTTCTTTACTTTAATATAGTCGTCTTCACATGTGTAGAATAACTCAGCCAGAGACATCTTCGTAGGTCCATTTTTGAATATTCTGTACCCATAACTACGATGATACAAGGTTGTGTAGCTGTAAAGTCAGATAAACAGTAAAATATGTTATTATAAATATTAATAAAATCAGAATTTCATATAATCTGATATAAAAAAAAATGCAAGAAATTCTTTTTTTCTGATTACTATTCAAAAATAAGCCTGTTAATGATGAATGTCATAGACGACAAATCTTTCTTCTGACCTATGCTTTTATGATTGTTCTTTATGCTTTCAAATATATGCTAAATGATTACTCAGTATTTTGTAGAACTAAAACGATGAACATATATTCTTTCTTATGTATTGTTTACATTATATGAATCTTTTCTAACAAGAAAATACTTAACAATAAAGCATGTAAATCTTATTTAGAGTACGAATCAACAGTCAATTCGTCAAAATGAATAGGCATACACTGAGCTCAAAATTATCCCTATGATTTTGACAACAATATTTTTATTTCGTTCATTCTTCTTTCTGTTTTAAAATAATTCTTATTTTTTTCTTATCAGATTTCTCAAATTGATGAAAATTGATATTCTTCAAAGATGTATACAAGTTCAGACATCTACGAACAATTGTACAGATTGAGACTATTTTGTTAAAAAAATAACATACGGACGGAAGACCCAAAGAAAACATTCCGAGATTCTACATTGCGTAAATAACAAGTAGACTGACTTACTGTATTATAGATGATTTCAAGAAATAGTACGATCAGTTTTAAAATAGAATCAAATGAATGACGTTATATATTATAATAATACATCAAATCATGCCAATCGTATTTTCCTATATCTGGTAACATAATCAAATTTCTTGAATTGAAGCGAATCAAAAAATATTATACTTATAATAATCGTACGAATGATTTTCATCGTCAGTGTATATTTATCTTTTTATAGCACCTCAACCATTAGGAACTTGAATAACTGTTTCAATTTTATAAAAAGCAATGAAAATAGTATTCATCTAGCGTGATCTTATGATAATAATCAGACAAGTTCGTCTCTGATAATAGTATAGGAAAAAGCGATTGTCTCTTACTTACATGTCATACAAGGACAATATCCATAAGAAAATAGTTTTGAATTGAAATGGTAAATAGCGAAGCATCAATGCATGAGAAAGAAATGCATCAATACAAGTAGAAATACAAGATGATGCTTGTTGAAGAACGAAAAAAGGCCATTCTAATTCGAAAGCTTCCCATTTACACATAAGATAAATTAATTGCCAAATAATGAAATGAATAGTTATCACATCAATTCCATAATATGTATTTTGGCTATCACAGTAACGAGTAATAAGCCAGCTAACAAAGATCGTCAATATCATTGGCTTCATTTTATGAAACACTAATGAACCGTAGGTTAATAACAAAACTGGATATAAACAAATGATAAACATAAATAACAGATGCTTTACAAGATCAGGGTCAATCAAAAGATAAGCGCATAATTTGAAACCTATACAAATAATTATATAATAAAATGAAGATTATATATATATTCATTACTATGGCGGCCATCTAGTGGCGGAGCCAGGGGTGGGCCAGAGGGGGCTGAGCCCCCTCTAGGATGAAAACAATCTAGCATTACAACGGAAAGGTATACCTATTTTCAGCATTAAAACTGAAAGCAATTTTTTCTGGCTCCGCCACTACGGCCATCATACCAACATCGCAGCACGAGATTGTAGTCACCACACATATTGATAATAAATTTTTCAATTAATGAATTATATGCAGTGGTATTTAGCAGAACCTCGTGAAGTGTAAATGTTAAAATCATGCTCAGACTAATGGCCATGAATATATGTATATTGTCGTTCATTATTCGTCAAATTCGATAGGAAAAAATTGACTACAAAAGACTATTTCTATGTAAAATTATGTTTTATCTTATACACAGCTATATTGAATAACATTAACAATATGTTGAAATCTTTACAGTATAATCCATTGTATTTGTTCTATTCCATCATTATTTATATAAGTGAAAATATACGTAAGAAGTCACGCGAAAGCAACAGACGTACATATTCCACCAATGATACACAAAAAATGTAGAGTAAAACAGTCAAATTGATCGTTCAGACTAAGGCCCCAATCACACCAAAAAAGTTAAAACGGAATTAACCAATAACGTTGCTAGAAACGTTAAAACAGAGATAAGTCACCGTTTTTAGATGACTTAACGTTAAAGCGCCAATCAAACATCATTCTGTTTCACCAATAAAAAAAAAGACAAGTGGCGCCTGATATATGTGCTTTTTTAATGAGGTACATGTATATGAATATGTCCGCCACGATCCAGTTCGTCGTCAAAATGAATATCGTCTATTTCGCCCATTCTTCATTTACATTTTATTCCGAAAAAATTAAAATTTTTTACTTTCTTGCTTCATTTTAGAATGAAACCACAAACAGTACGATTTGTTGTGTCATCTAAGAAAGATTTTCAAGGTTATAACCTTTCACAAGGTGCAAATACCTTTCGAATTATACAACCTATGATTCAACAGCAAAAATCGTATTCATTTCAACTTGTTAATGGAATTACACCTTCAGCAGCTTCAGCTGCATCATCTCGTATCATTATAACCCCAACACCTGCAGTACTTAATTCATATGATAAATTAACAGCACAAAAATCAAGTAATTCGTCAACTAATAATCGTATTTCTGAAGCAGTTCCGAATCTACCATCATCTGTAGTTGAAATACCAATAGATAAATCATGCTTACATGAAGTTATTTCAAAAGCAAATATATGTAAGTGTAAAGAGCTTAAATAATTTATTGTAGTTTTCTTGTAAGAAGAATTTAACCGTCTTCAATAAAAAATGAAGCTTTTAAGTCAGAAAATAAGTTTTGAAACCAAAATATATTTTTAAAGTTAAATCTTAGAAAATGGAATGAATAAAATAAAAGTTTTATCATTATAGGTTTGTCCAATAATACATTTACTCCACAGCGAACAATGTTATTTGGAATAAAAAAAAGTAATGATTCAGCACCTACTGAAGGAACGTAGCGGGATGCAAGACGATTTTAAAAAAAGCAAAAGCTTGAAGAACCAGGTATTTTATTTTTAATCGTAAAGTCGAAAAAATTTCTTTGCTTTAGATGGTACACTGTAAAAAAAATAGGTACCTTACCGAATCCTCGAAAACGGTTTCGTAGATGTCTAAAAGCTTCCAAATGCGTCCATAGGTTTAAAAAAATGGTTTTCAAAATCTACGAAACCTTAAAAGGATCTGATGTTGGGCACAACTTCGGAACCATCTTCTACGGAACCTTTTTTAAGTTCCGTACAGCAAAAAAAGGTTTCG
>JAJEKB010019334.1:0-80232 GCA_022393335.1 Macrotrachela quadricornifera
AAAAAAAAAAACATTTCCTAAGGAAATGAACGATAAACAGTGCGTCCATTAAGTGGCATTAATGGTCGAAAATTTCTATGAATAAATCCATTTGTTGAGTGATCATCTTTACATGTATGTTTTAATTGACGTAATTGATTAAGCTATATAAATAAATTACAATTATTTCATTAGTTTTATTTTTTAATACATACTTGACGTCGTGAAAGTCCAATTTTATCTCGTAAAATTACCCAACGTACACTTTCATAACACATTGGTGTTGTTAATGAACCATCATATGTATAATAATTTTGCATATTTTCTATAAATTAGATTTTAAGATAACAAAAAGAGAAATCTTTGTTTTTTTACCTGGCATTAAATTTCTTAATGAAACAGTATCATTATCAATATTAACTTTTTCTCCTTTATGTGTAATCTTTGTAAAAAGATCAAGTAATTTATTAAGATTTGGATTATCTGTTGATATAACCTAGAATAATTCTTTTTTATTATAAAAAAAAATAATAAATCTTTAATATTTACTTTTATTAATACAGCAAATACGATTAAACCACCGAATTGTTCAGATGCAACAGCTTCTTGTGGAGTTTTATATTGAGTTGTATTCCATGTTACAATATGTAACTATATATATATAATATATTAGATAAAATACATGACATTTTTCTTAACTTACTTCAGCTGGTGAACGAACACCATCAATAACATGTTCAGAACCTTCACTATCATTTAATCCCCAATGCATATGAAATTGTAAAAATTGATATTCATCAAGTGCAGGACCACCAGTAATATCTATTTAACACAAAATATAAAAAACTATGTATTTATCAATTAGAAGACTGAGAAAAAAATACTTACAACTATAACCTTTTCCAGATACTTGAAATGAATGACCAGTATTTTCAAGTATATGACAACAATTTTCATCCGTATCAAATATAAATAAATGTCGAGCAAGTACAGGTTTATATTCACATTGATCGGTATAAAATCGTATTGGAGATTGATATTTTTTACATTGTAATTGTGGAAATATTTGAGACCACATATTTGGTCCTAGAAAAAAAATAAATTAAAAATAGAAATAAAATATTTTTTCTTTTAATAAAATCAATTACCATATGAATTTGAATAATCCCAATAAGCTTGTGTTATTTCTAATTTTTTATCTTTTTTAATTTTTTTATCATGATCATTATTACGTTGTGTAACTGATTTTGATCGTATAGATGCTGTTTTATTTGATCGACGAATTTCAATTTCAATACCGTTCATGTCAATTAATATCGATGATAATGAAAATGGTTGTGATTCGTCCTATATAATAATATTAAATATTAGCTTTTATTTTTCAAAAATTATTTACTGTTTTTAATTGTTTTAAATTAATAGAGACCTGATCATCACCTGATCCAATAACTATAGATGATGTATCTTCATCAAACATTGTTGTTAGATTCTATTTAAAAAATTCTTATACAGAATCACCAATAAATCTTTAAGTTTTACAATCATTTTCTTCTTTTTTTTTTTTACATACAAAGAGAAAAAGTATACTTGATTATATTGTCATTGTACTTCTTTTTTTTTTCTACGATGTATACGTGTATCGAAAGGATAGAAAGCATTATAATAAGCAGACTTCCTATATTCTCATACATAGTATTGATTAAATAATAATTATATAGAGAAGAAAAACAAATGAATGTTGATTATTGATTTTATATTTATAAATATGAATGAAAGAAATAATCCTTTTGATAAAAATTTTCTTATTTATATTAATCTTTATTTTAGAAGCTTTTTTTTTTTAATTTTATATTAGTTTTTTTTTATAAAATTAACATGTTTCGTCTTCGTTTTTTTTTGTTTTATTTGGCTAAAGAACGAAAGAAATACAGTTGTTTTTAAAGGTCTATTGCATTATTTTTTGTTATGAAGCGTAACTAAAAAACGAATTGTTGACAACAATGAATATTTTTCATTTATTACAATGAAATGTTCCTTTTTACTGAATGAAATGGGATTATTAGTGTGAATGTAATGTGTATAGTTATTGTTACTGACAATCAATCAGCAACCACACCATCAAACAGACATACACATAAACAGGTAGAAATGTAGAAGACATGAACATTAAAAATTTTATTGTAGTACTTTTATTTTTTTTTAGATTGTTAATTGAGAATAGACCAACACAATGAAAAAAGACAATATTGTATCAGCTCGAGCTGAAAGTTCCTGTGTAGATCATGGAAATAGTTAGTTTTGTTTTCTTTTTAAGAAAAAAAAATCAACATATAAACTTGTAAATAATTATATTATAGTACAACAAAAGAGACGTTGTCAATCACAACTTGGCGTTGGTGAACAATTACGATCTGCTTCACAGCATTCATTTCTTCCTGCATGTAATATTGAATATTTTTATATTTCAATTTGATTTATTTTTTAATTTTATTATAGTAACGGCCTATTGTGCACATTGTAAACTTCCATTATTAATTGATGTTACTACACGTGAAACAGCAAATAAATCTCGCGCATCAGTATGATAACAAAAAATGAAAATTATATCTTTAATTTTAATTTTATATTTAGACTACACGTAATAGTGAACGTTTATGTAAAGAATGTACGGGAGATAAAGTTAAAAAAGATGTTCGTACACCATCAAGTCGTTTATTTAAATCGGCTTCTGTTGATTGGACAAATGTAGGTGGTAACATTGGTAAGATTTTTTTAAGAATACTTTTTTTTTTGTTTTTATTTTTTTTTATTTATATACTTTAGAAACATGGTTTGAAAAGGCGCGAACACCAGGTATATAATTATATATATATTCAGAAAATTAGTTCTATTCAGTTTGTTGGAAAAAAGAAAGGATACTTATTGCTTTTAACATGATAGAAACTAAAAAAAAAAAGTGCATTCGAGTGTTAATAAACATTCTTCTATGTTACAAAAATAGCATTTTTTTTTTATCAATAGAAATAATTTCGTCTTGTGTATTCTTAATTTACTTTTCTAATTATACGCTTGATAATAATTACAAAAAACAATGTTTTATAAATTCAATTTATATAAAAATCTTACGTAAATTACTATTCATCTCAAGGTAGTGCATGTTATCCTTTATCTTGTCAAGATAATCATAAAAGCTGACAGTTTTTTAAAAGTAAATCATTCTTATCTAAATAGTGAAACAAATAATAACATTTTTATGATAGGTACTATGATGAATAAGATATATTAATTAATCCATGAAAATATATTTATATTTATATTTTTATTTTAATAATAAAAGCTAAAATACTTACCATATATTCCAAAATAATATTAAATCATTTCATATAAATTATTATTGAACAATATTGTTGATGATTAAATATAGAATGATCGATTTGTTTAGTATAGTTGTTTTTATTAATATAAAAAAAAATATTCTGATACGTTCAACTAAATGAATTATTTTGTTAGATAGATAAATAAATAAAATCATATATATGTATTCAGTCATATTTACCTTATAATCTATTTTAAATAGTAGATAGATAATATATAATGGCAATAGTATATATTCTTTTTTCTTATCTTATCATTCTTAATAGAAGTTCTTCGTCTTTTTCCTATTTCCGTTCTATTTCTCGTTCGACTCTCTGAGATTCTGTCACTACTGAGCTATTTCTTAATGTGATTTGAGAACTATATGAATGGTGAAGTATGATAAAAAAAAAATAATAATTGAATTAAGTCAAAAGAGAATCTTTTTCTTTTTTCCTCTAGCACGATTTTGATTATTACTTTGTATAGATCAACGGGTTGTTTACAATTTTTTGGAACAAATAAATAATAATAATAATCCAGTAAAAGAATTGGATACAACATTTGATGCAACAGAAGGAAAAAGTCTTGATGATATATTGAATAATTTAAAAAAGTAATTTTCTTTTTATTTCTTTGTATTAAATATCTTTAATATAGATATCGAACACGTTTTAATTCATCTAATTCTTCAAAAAAATTTCATCGTGCATTTGAATCAACAAGTTGGCGTGTTATGCGTCATCCATCATCAACACCTCGACAATTTAGTCGTTATAATCCTGTTTTTGGTGATGATGCTTCACGAGATTTTCGTATTGGAACAGTTTTTGCAACAACAGAACCAAGAATTGGTTCAACATTTTTATTACATCCAGGATGGGTTTAATGAAAAATATTATATCAAATAATAATGTCTTTCTCTTTTGAACAATATATACACATAAAAACATTTTTTAATTAAATTTTACAAACGATTGATTATTGATCTATTATATATAGGATTTCATAAAGTTCCAAAATTCATTAACTGTTGATATATCTTCTATTTTTGTTTTCATATCATCTTCATCTAAGAAAAAATCTTTTCAAAATTTCGAATATCATATTTTAATTTACATTTCATGACTATTTTAAGTGTCATCAATTGCAAAGGCGAGTGTATGAAATAATCATATGACATGCATAAAGAATAAAATCTTTTAGAGACTTCATATATATTGAAAATGAGTTGAAGTTAAGATCTAATTTGATATTCATAAAAAAACAAAATCTTTCAAAAAGAAAAACAAAAACACTTTTATATTTAATAAACAACTTATAACTTCGTTTTTTTTTGTTGGTGTAATCCAACACTAATGCAAATATTCAAAAAAAAAAAAAATTTTTTTTTCTTTCAAAAATGATAAAGTTTTAATTGACTTGGTTTTATTGTTCGTATAATAATACTTCTTTGATTAATATCAAATTCAATAGCATTTTTAATTCTATAATCACAATCAATTTGAAACCATATTTGTTGTTGATCACGTTGATTATATTCACGTTTATCATCAAGAAAAAAAAATAATTGTTTTTCACATGTTGTTATTAACCATACATGTGATATATGTATTGATGATATTGTATATATATTTATATTAGGAAATAATATTCTATCTAATAATTTAAATGTATTTGAACCATAATGTTTATAAATCATTAAACATCGACGATTATTTGTTGTACGTATAATAGCACATAATATTGTATATTCAATAAAATGAAAACGTATTGATAATAATTGATCATTTATAAAATCATTTAATAAATGTTGTTTTGTATAACGTCGTAAAAATGTCCATGATATAAGTGAACGTTGTTCAATAGTACCATCTATATCAAGCATAAATAAATCTTTTGTATTTGTTGTTAATGATATATATCCTCGACGTTTTATAGATGTTATTAAATTAGCATTTGAACCTGGTTGAAATACCCATAAACCTTGTTCATATAAAATTAAATATGATGATAAATATGATACATAACATAAATCAACAACTTTTGAACGTTCACGCATTGAATTAGTTAAATCTAATGCAACTAATGGTTGAAGATTTTTATCAAATAATTTAAATGTTCGACCATCATGTATTAATATTGTTTCAGATGATGTTGCCATTAATGTATATTCTGTATCAATATATGATGAATTAATTAATTGAAAATTAATATTTGTTAATTGAAGTTTTTCATTATCATTATTAAGATTATTTTCTTCAATTTTATTTTGTTTAATAAGTTGACGACGTCTTTCAACTTGTTGTCGTTCATATTCATCACGTAAACGTTCAAGTTTTGATTTATAAATTGATTCAATACGATTTATCATTTTCTTTTTCCATTCTTCAAGTATTAATACTAAACGTTCATAATGTTCAAGTTCTAATGAACTATCATCATATATAGTATTATTTGTTTGAAATTCATATTCAGGAATAGATGATTCAATGGAAACTGAGATATAACCACAATGAAGACATTTACCAGAATATTGATCAATAAAACGATGAGAACATATTTGTTTAGATAAAGATGTATTCATATTTATAGTGTCTACAAGATAGATAAGTCATCATCTGCATCCCTAATTTCATTGTTTTTTTTTCTATCCTAATTTGTTGTTTCAAGAACTTTTTTTTTTGTCATGCATATATATATATTATGCTACTTTTCTTTTTCTGTCCACCAATGCACAGTTCAGTTCTACAAGAACCAATCTAATACAAATAAAAAGCAAGAAAAAAAAAACACTGTTCAATGATGTATAATCATCATTAAGAACAGAGGAAAGAAAAAGAACAATACTACGGAAGAGAAAAATCAATATATACAAATAAATAAAACTAAAAGAAAGTGAAACTTTTTTTTTTTCTTAATACTAAACAAATATAATAATATAGTTAATATATATAAGAGAATTATATAACATGAAATAATTATGTTTGTACAGAACGTCGTTGACGATTACCAAGAACAATATTATTAAGATCAAGACCTGATCCAAGAAAGAATTTTTTGGATTTAATTATAGTTTTGTTTGATTTTAATAAATGTTTTTGTTTAATAGGTTTCTTAATAGAACGATTTATATTTATTTGAGATTTTTTATTCAATATTGGTTTAATGGGTGTTAAAAATGGTGTTGTTCGACGTAATTTAACACGTTCTTCAATAGATAAAGATGGTTGTGCATCATTTGTATCATTTGAATAGGAAATTATTGATTTTTTATTTTGAGTTGATTTAATATTAGTCTAAATTTTACAGACATGAAATATTATTAAATAATTTTATTTAAAAAAAATAAAATACTTTTGATGAAGTTTTATTATTTTGTTTTTTTCTTGATTGTGTACGTGAATTTGTTGATGGACGAAATTTAGATGTTTTTTTCTTTATTGAAGATTTTGTTCTAGTTTTTGAAGAATTTTTTATTGGTATTGATACATCAATTGGACTTAAAGAATTATTTTCTTTATCACTTGAACTGCGATCTATTGATAGTGTACGATTCGTTGATATTGTTTTATCTATTAAATTAAAAAAATAAAAAGAAATATCAGGTTGAAAAAGTTTTCTTTTTCATACTAGAACGATTTAAAGTTTCACGACGTTTTTTATTTTTCATTTGCCGTTGTTTTAAAGATAATTTATTATAATCAATTGGTATAGAATATGAATGATCAGTAAGAAATGTATAATCACTTTGCATAATTTTATTTTATATCAATTATTTTTAATTACATTGATAGATAATAATCTATCATTTATCATCAAATTAAGATTATGAATAATTTGGTTCTTTTTTTTTGTATAATAAATAATTTGATCTGATCTGACAGGTATGCAGAATAGAGGAAATATATATGTAAATAAATAACGACCATTAATCTCACGCAACCTTTAATTGGTTATTTCTATCCATTCATTTAACTTCTCGCTTTATGTCAAATCAATTATAAATTGAAAGAGTTTATTCAATAATGAAAATATTTTTATATAGGTTTTTAAATGAATAATTTCAAATATTGATTTGAAAAAGTTTTTTATAAACATGAAGTAATTTGTGAAAGCTAGCGACATCTATGTTTAGAAATTTAATAGATAAATGCAAACTCGCAGAAACATATAGTTGACTCGATATTTTGATTATGAGTATGTTTTGTATGATACTAAAAATCTTTTTAGACGTTTCTATTGTACTTCATACTTATGCTAAATGGACAAAGCTATACGACATTTGATTGATTCGTTGGAAGTTCAAAGATTGAATATCGATTTGATATTTCAAATGGATATATATTTCTGACAACGAACGATAAAATGTCTTAGAAGATACGAATTTGACTATATGACAAAGGTGTGCACGTGATTTCACAATGTCGAATAAAAACAATATTGAAACAAGAACTATAGATTATTTATATATTGATAAACGGGTGTGGAAGTTTTTGAAAAACATACAAGATGCAGAGAAATGCATAAGGTAGAAAAAAATCAGTCATAGAATTTAACATTATAAACGAAATTTATTTGCCAATCACGCATAAAGAAAAATTATCAAGATACTCGATTCACACCGATCCTACAACATGTCGAGACGATTTTACATCGATGAATGGAATACCAACTCATACAGAATATGGGTTATTTGTCGATGATACTGCACTATGGACATCAGCAAACACCGTGACAGATCTTACTGCAAAACTATAACAATCCATAAAATGCGTTTCAAAGTTGGTTTGTGTCATTGACATTAAAGTTGCAAACAACGAAAATGGAGCTGGTCCACTTCAGCATACTTACAACAAAAAGGTACAAACATCCAGTAGAAGTGAAGGTTGAAAATACAATACTTTCACTACTAGATCATACAAGATGCTTTGGGTACAATTGTTGACAATATATTAAATTGGCGAAGACATCCCTATCATATTGAAAGCAACGTTAGTCGTCGGATCAGCCTTCTTCGATATCTCTTAAGAACAGTATCCATAAAGAAAGTACTGAGGCCCTAAAGGGATTTTTCCTCATAGCCTGTTGTTGTTGTGGGATACTGCCTTTTTAAGGTATTGAAATAACTCACTATTGTGGTCCTCCCTTAGAGACATCAGCGAAACTCATTTCCGAATTTCGGCTTGAAATTTTCTATAGAGTGAGGTCTCAATGAGAGTGGTTTATTATAAAAGTTTCAGTTTTCCTGAATGCTTCTAATGGCAAATAAAAACATCAAAACTTGCCTCTGCAAATGACATTAAGTTACCAAAGCCGTATCTTCGGGTAGGAACACGGAATAGGTCTGAAACTTTCACAATAAACTACTATCATTGAGACCTCACTCTATACACAGTTTCAAGCCAAAATTCGGAAATGAGTTTCGCTGGTGTTCTTGAGGGGGACTACGGCAGTGAGTTATTCCAATATCTTAAAAACGCAGTATCCCAACAATAACAGACTATGGGGACAAACCCTTCTAGGACTCTTATCTATGCTATGAGTCCTACTTATAGGCAAAATATGAGTCAAGATGGAGGGTATCACTTGGGGAGGTTTTCCCGTCAGTCTAATTTGGTCTAAGGACAGGACGAATTGTATCAGAAAATACTAGTTAATTAGACTAATTAACCAGTAATTAACCGTTTTCTCCTCGATAACTCAATCAAAATTATTCAAATCTATAATCAATCGATAGAGCTCATCGAGTTCTACCGAAAAACGCACTTAATCTACTTTGATCTATTGGATTGGCGAATCGCGACGGGTTTTTTGCCATTTTCAACTTATTTTAGATATTTTTTTGCAGTATTTATTAGTTTTGGGACGATGAAAGCATTTTTTTGAGTGAATGACGTGAGATTCTGATCGAGTTCATCGAGTTATATGTTGATCTAACGTTGATCTAAGATGTGGACGAATCCTTTCATGTAATAGTTGAATCAAGATCTAAGATATCTTACGTTGAAATGAAGATGATCGTGCTTTATGAAACAGATTATAATCGACAATTTGACAGTAATCTAAGTTAGTATAATAATTTTCAACCCTTCAATATTATGAAATAATACATTCAAAAATTCTAAACATTCTCAAAATATTAAAGTTGATTTTCTTATTTCTTTCATCTGAGAAAGAACTTTATCAATATTTTCATTACAGTAGGATTTATCAAAATGTAAATCAATTATAAATAAACCTTCAAGAGTATGAGCACAGGATAATGCTGTATAAGCCATTCCACTACCGAAAAAATCTTTTGTACTAATAACAATTTCGTCAATTGTAGTTCCTTGAGCTTTATGTATAGTCATTGCCCAACTTAGACATAAACGGAATTGTTTTCTTCCTTTCTTTGATCGTAAATCAAAACCTTTTCGATCAATAGTATCACTTTCTCGTATTAAACATACTGTATCTTGCCCATGGCAATGTGGACAACTAACTCGATAAATACATTCACCTGTAGCCGAATCACATTTGATTAATATACGAGAAATTTCTTTCTTATCATTTTCAACAAATCTTATCGTATGATCTCTGACGCCATTTGCTAATCTATCATTCAAATAAATATTTTTTGTTATCATAACTCAAGCATTTTTAGCAAGTCGCAACGGTTTATATTATCTTTTTCTGTTTTTACTTTCATTCAGTATTATTTCTTTATCATTCATATCAACTTCATTGAATGTTCGAATGTCGGTACACATTATCCCAATCATTCTCTCATTATGTGCATCAACTTGAATATTTCGAGCAAAAAGATGTAATGCTTCTGGATTATATTCTTTGTTCAAATAACGTTGATGACATTTTTCAAGTGCACCAGGATTTTCTTTAGTCATATCTTCTTTTTTCTTAAGCTTTTGGACACGATTAAGCATTTGTGAGAAGAAAATATTTGTTTTTTTTGTCTTTCATTGATTTTTAATTCAACACGTTCAGAATGATCAGACCAAAGTAAAGATGAATATATACTTGAAGATACTACAGGTGAACATTGATAAAAATCATCGATTGCAATTATACCAACGTTACCAAAAGTGGATGTATTTGAATGTACACCCATAATTTGTGTAAGACGAGAATGTATAGCACCCCAAAGATTTGCTTGTATAAGAGAGACTTCATCAACAGATCATAGTTTAAGCGTACTGAATTTACAATGGTAACTATCTAACTTTTCAGAAGATAAATTATCACTCAAATTATTATGTTATGTTTTAATACGAAATGCACTATGAATAGTGACTCCACCAACATTTATAGCTGCTACATCAGTAAAAGCAGTAATCAACGTATGAATTTCATCAATATTTTCATCTGATTCTACATGTTTTTTACGAGAAAACATTTTTCTTGCTTCATAATGAAGACATTCTAATAGAAAACTTTTTCCTGGTCCTCCTCCTCCTGTAATAAATAAACGAAGAGGTTCAACATCAGATTTATGTAAACGTTTTACACACCATTCTCGAATATGATAAAATATTTGCTGTTCTTCCTCATTCATTGGTTCTAGTCGCTACGAAAAATGACAACTTTTCACGTGGACGTCGAGAAAGTAAGAAAAAAAACTCGCGAAGGACTACATAAAAGCTGTGCTTCGCACCGCTTTGAATATAATGGTAGAATGACATATAAGTATAATATGACTCATGATAAATGTATGTTATGTTTATGTTAGCGCCAGCAAGTGTAATTGCATGACGCTCACTTATGTCCAGTAGTATACATATATATATATGTGTATATATGTGTATATATATATCTTTTTCTTTCCTGTTAAAAAGATATATTGTTTCGTTGATCATCATGAGATCATGATGACCTAGCATCGGTTATTACGTTATTGTTTTTTGTTTCGTTATTACGTATTTGAGTTTCCTCGTTTTCTTTTACGATCTTTTTTTTCAATATATATATATATTGTTTTGTTTGTTTTGTTTATTATTATTATTCGTCATCATTCATTATTGTTATCTTTACTACTAATATATATATATATATATATAAGTATATATATATCGTCACATCTTTTTCATCTTGTTTTCACACATATCAACAGCTACATAACCCATTATTTATGTAAGCTTATGGTTTTACATTTATCATAGTTCAAAGCTCTACAATATTATCCCCATAAGATTTTAAGAGCTAACAGTTTATTGTGACAAGTGAGACATACTTTTTATTTACCTGCATATGGGTAATGAGAGTGGGAATGAGATGCAGCAAGGGACACAGACATGTGGGACAAAAATAATAAATACAGTGGGGTTTGTTTTTCTTCGATTAAAACCTTTATATTGATTAGTACTTAAAAGTAGAAGGAAGAAATATATTGACAAAATGAGAATAATAATGATATGAATCACGATAGTTGTGTTTTATATTTATTACGAGTAAGTGTAAATTGTCCCATTCTTTAAGTAAACGAGCATCATGTGGGATTTTTCTTTCATTTTTTTTCAAGTGAGTGTGTATGGAAATATGTATATATATATGTACAAGACAGTCTATTACATATCAAGCATAAAACAAGATCATATATTGATCATTTGAATTAAATGTAAGTAGACTATTATGATTATTATATTTTGATCTTACAGAAGATGATTTAGGAGAATAAGATTAATTAACGAATAAAATTAGACGAATCAACATATGTATAATTCAAGAAGATTCTGATTTCACAGAAAAGGAATGCAAAATTTGAGTTTATGATATACAGAAATGCATTGATATCTTAGTTTCATAGATCATTTGATGAAATCTTTGGTAATGATTGTAATTTTGAAAATTTTAAACACTTTTCGACACATCTTCAATTTTTATTTTATTTTAAATATTCATATATGAATATGAAAAAGACATTTAGATTGTGTATATTTATTTTTCCAATGTAAAATCATAATTCAAGAGTATATATTAAAATAACCTTGTAGCTCAAAGATTTGCTTATAAACATATTTTTATTAGATAGAAATGCATCTATTTTATATTATTTAACTATGTAATCGTAGAATATGCTTAATGATAAATTTTACTACAGTTTCTTCATTAAAATTTTAGTTTGTATTTGAAGAACGTTGTTCAATATGCAATTTATCGATACATGGCTCAGTGTACTTATGTTCATCATTATTAGTATACTAATAAAAGTTGAATGCAGGTAGGAAAAAGATTAAGAAAATAATTATGAATTATTTTTCTTTTTTAATTAAAGACCATTGGATGATCTCAGAGAAAATATAAAGAACGGTATTATACCAATGCAAGGTGTAAATATTGGTGGTTGGCTTGTTGCAGAACATTGGATGACAGTAGGTTCTCCAGCTTGGAATGGAGTTCCAGATGATACTGCCAACAAAGGAGAATATCAAACAATGCAATATCTTGGTAAATATTATTTGTTGATTATTGTATATATAAACTTGTTTATTCTTCTTTGATAAAGGTCATGCAAAAGGTGATACACAATTTAAACAACATCGTGATACATTTATCACTGAACAAGATTTTCGTGATATTGCTGCCGCAAAAATGAATACAGTTCGAATTCCAGTTGGATATTGGATAACTGGTTTTGATAATAGTGGTGGTGGTGATCCTAATGGATGGCGTGTATATGCTCCAAATGCAATTAATTATTTAGATCGAGCTATTCGAGAATGGGCACCAAAATATAATTTAGTTGTTTTAATTTCTTTTCATGCTGCTAAAGGAAGTCAAAATGGAATGGATCATAGTTCACCATCAGATCCAGGTCAATCGCATTGGGGAAATTATCCGGAAAATGTTCGAAATACATTGGATGCTGTTGAATGGTTAGCAAGACGATATAATAACGATCCAGCATTTTTGGGTATTGGTCTTCTCAATGAACCATCAGGTACAGACGTTTTTTTTTTGTATTCTTAAACTTTATTATTTCTATTGTATTAAAAGGAACAACACCAGAGAATGTATTAAAACAATATTACTATGATGCATATGGACGTATTCGTCTATTTTCCAATTGTCTTCTAGTTGTTGCTCCATTACTCAGTCAACAAGGACCTTATGCCAGTGATTGGAGTAGTTTCATGAGATGGCCCAATTGGTATAATGTTCGTCATGAATGGCATCGTTATCAAATTTGGGGTTATGAAGTAAAAAAAAAGTTTTTTTTAATTATTTATTCTTCTAATTAATATTATTTAAAGGGTTGGAACAAAGATCGTTTGATTGCGTATGCACAAAATGATTTGAAAAATGAAATAAATGCATGGACAGCTAATTGGTTATTCATTGGTGAATGGTCACTTGCATCACCAGGTAGTGCCAATTTTAATAATGATGATGATTTACGTCGATATGCTCAAGCTCAACTCGATGCATTTAAAGGAGCTCATGGTGGTTGGACCTTTTGGACATGGAAATTTTACAACGATGATGGATCACGTAATGGATGGAGTATGAAATCGATGGTCAATCGAGGATTTATTCGACTTTAATTAATCATTATTAAACATAGTAAAATGTTATATATTATTTATTCTTCTTACCATATATCATAAAACTCTTTCATTTTTCTTTTTCTAGTTTTTTTTCAATTTATGATTTTTTTTACGAATATATTATCGTTTTTTTTCCTTCTCTTTGTCATTACGAATTTATGAAATAAATTATATTTAAAAACTTCAAATATCTTCATATTTTCAACATGTGTTCAAATAAAGTCACCTAATAATAACAATTGATTTTTTGAATGATGATTTATTCAATAGTTGCAATGATATTAAAAAGCTTGTCAGCGCAGCCCTTTTAGGGCTAAAATGTGAAACTCACATATTCATATAAGCTAGGAGCTGTGTTACTGTAAATTTTTTATAATGTTAGTGCTCTACATTGATAGATATATATTTACAGCAAGGCTTTAAGGTGAAAGAGAACGATGATAAAACACAGGAGTCATTTATTCCGTCATGTCTGCTGCAATGGGGAGGTATTTTTGATAGAGATATGTGCAATGAAGACCTGTCTGTAATTGAAGCTGGCCTGTAAGGGGAGAGCTCAAAAAGTCTCGACTTAAAATTTACATTTACTCTTTTTCTTCGAAAAAATATAGGCACGCCTGTCATATCTGCGATGGTCAGGAAGCGTTGCTAAGGAAAATTTGTACTCAATGACATTTAACCGCGGTTGCTATGGAAAGTTTTTTTGACCTTGGTTACTATGGAAACTTTTTTTTGACCTTCGTTGCTAAGGATGTCTGTAAGGGGGGGGGGGTGGGTGGGGGGGGGGAGCCCTAAAAACTTCGACTTAAAACTTACACTCACTATTTTCCTTCGTCAATATGTGAGTTCCACAAAAAGCATATAAGTAACTATTTTAAAATAAATCTATATCTCTAAATTAAAAAGTAAATAAAATTGTTAAATCAAATGATTTTTATTTTTCGATGTGATATCGATATGTGTTTAGAATTTAAATCATGAACGATGAAAAATAACAAGAAACATAATATGTAATTAGATATAGATTAGCTCTAAAAATATTTGACTATAGACAATAACGTTATTTTTGATTTTTCTCTTCTATTTTTAATCGATTGTATTTTAACATTAATTATTATCATCATTACAACTTGATTTAGTTCTTAGCTTGATAGAAAATAAACTTATAGAAAATTTTTACTGAGACAAATTTAATAAGATAAACATCTAATGAAATTGTCATATATTCTTGTTTTTTTTTGTTTTATATAATTGGATATTTTATTTCTTTCATTTCATCGATAGTCACAATTATAGAGAAGAAAATTTCAATATAATAAAATAATGATTTCATTTATTTTAAAAATATTCGCTAAATCAAACAGATAAATTGAACTAAAATATAAATACAACAACATTCATAATCAGTGACATAAACAGAATATGGTGAATAATTGAACAATACATAAACGAATTTTGAGAAAGTTATTTAAACGAGTTTTTATTACTTTTTTAAAAAAATCTTTTGAGTTTTCTCTATTCTACATATACTTTTAAATGTCTTTTATCTATTAGACATGTTTTCAAAATTCAAATTTATCTTTAACATTTAGAAAAATTAGAAAGATAGAAGATTTTCTATATGAAAATAACAAGGTTTTTTTCATTTTGTCAAGCTGAACCATTTTTAACAAACACTAGAGATATTTTGATATAATAATTTTTCTTTATTTTAAAAGTATTCTCTTACTAATTTTTGACAGATAATACGACATAATGGAAGCGAAAGAAATCTCATTCGAACATTCCTGATCATTTGAATGCATTCTGAATTTTCGCATATATTCACGATTTTTGCGAATAATTCTATTGACATTTGAAACTAATTGTTCATTGAAAATAATGATATTTTACAAGAAGAATTTTATAGATCAGGTCACTAGTGTATCAAAAAATCTGATCTTAATTTTATAAATCAATCGATATTATTATTTAATTTATCAACACATATTTATATATTTTATTTACTTAAAATAATAGTTTATTTAACAATGATAATTCTACAAGTATATTGGCAATATATAAAAGGTTAGAATACATATAAAATATTAGTTAATAATCGAAAATTAATATTCGTTTCTTAATCATGATAAAAAACCAATGATTAAACTGAAAATTTTTGTATTTTGTATTTTTGTGCATGTTGTGTTATATAAAACTAAAAAAAATGAAAGAACATCAATAGACACATGTATGTCGTATTGAAATTAACCTGTTCGACGAAGTTATAACTTCGACAAGATTTAGCACAGTTAGTACTTCTATCAGACACGTCGATCGTAGTTCAATTGACTCACGTAATATCTTGACTTTTATATTGGAGTTAAAACATAGGAAAACACTAATTGAACACAACAAATGGTATTCTACTCGATTGTTTTTTATTTAATCAATATTCTAAATCACCCGGTGGATGAATATTGTATTTACATAATGTTCCAATCGACGAATCAAAGTCATCAGAAGAATTCCGTAGACTTCATTGTATTATCGAAGGTCAAAAAAATGCTAAAATATGATCATAAGAGAATTTGTAAAACAAATCAAACCAAACATAAACAAACAAAAGTTTTATGTTATTCACGATGTCATTATTCAACAATATGTATTAATAAAGAATTTTTGTATAAATTTATTTCTATCTTCTTTTAGTTTGAAAATAATTTCAATGGTTAATCTTGTCGAAGTTATAATATCATCAAACAGGTTAACTTCGATACAATACATATATATCTAGGATATGTTAGGTCTGGATTTGCGTATTTTATAAAAAGGATTCGCCCACGCATTAGACCAAATTAGACTAAGTACTTTTTGCAATAGAACTTGATGAGCTCTATCGATTTATTATAAATTTGAATAATTTTGAGCCAGTTTTCAATGAGAAAACAAGTAATTATTGTTTTGTATTTTCGTTATTTTCATGCCTGCTTTTGTGATATATGGTGATCATTGATTTAGGGGAGAGTAATTCGAGTTAGAAGTATTCTCACTGTATGAATATTCAGTGGAAATAGAATATCTAACGACTTTGAAGAAGATAAGTTGATAAACAATAGTAGTTCAAAATATTTAATCGTTTCTATGAGGTTAAGTTATTTAATAGTGATGATCTGTAATTGACATGTATTTTTGATGAATGATGCAGTTTTTTTGGAGACCTTCACTTTCTTTATAATGTTTTGATATTGTCACTACTCTTTGATTTATTTTAAGTCCGCCAGCGCTAAGGAGAATGCAAAGAATCCATACATAACTGTGTAATGATGAACAGATTCAATGGAAAAAGGAACTTTTTCATGAATTTTTTAGTTGCTTTTTATTGATGAGAAGCGGCATAAGTTAATCGCATGCAATCGGATATAGCCTTGAAAGATTATGCACTATTGAATTCGTTTGTTGATCGAGAGGAAAATGATTAGCTTAGTGATTTGCCGCTTAAATTATCATCTGTTTTCATAATAATATAATAATAATTGTCAATTCGTTAGATATGTTTATTCTATCAGGAAGCAAAACTATAAAAAAAAAAGATTATGCTATTATCATAAACTTTACTGATCCTACAAGATATATAGGTATTTAGAAACACTTTCATGTGTATGCTTCCATATCTTCGGATCGATTAAAGTCTCATTTTTCATTAATGTAATTGAAATATATTTATTACTCTTCCAATGATGCTCAGTGAAATTCTAAAGAGAAAACTACGAATATTTAGTGACGAATCAATATAAAACCAATTGCCTGTATTAATTATTTCACTTCCAAATCGTACTGATCAACTGAAAATGCAAAGATGGCGTTTAAACTCTATTAGAGCTAGATCATCTAATTCTTTTTCCAATGAAGTAAATAATAATTTAGTCCATGCTCATTACAAAAGCACATCTTCACCATTAGATCCTAGCGAAATAACACGTCCAAGTTCAATACAACATTTGCCATTTCCCTCGTCAGAAAATTTAAAATTTCGTTGCGAATAAGAATAGAAACATTCATATAAATAAAAACTATGGAACTCATCATAATATTTCTGTTCTACACAAAAAGAATATTATTGTCCACTCCTATCAATCATCATCTGCGTCACTCTTTCAGAAAAACATGCTTATTAAGGAACTAACCCTTAGACTTCATCCATTCACATACCATTATTAGAATTGACCATATACGAATGAGAACATGCATCTAAGCATACGGATCTAAACATAAAATACAACTTAACGAAGTTATTTTATGGAAAATTTTTAGAAATACGCTCTGATACGCACATTTTCCTGTGCCAAAAAAGAAACTACAGACTTCAAAATTCTGGAGGGGCTCCACAAAAGCACGCTATAAAACTTTCTTTCCATATACCAAAGATGTAACTGCATTTACAAAACCAGTCCAGAATAAATGAATTTACCAAACTACTATTTTTGCGCCAAACCCGAAATTCACAGTTTTCTCACCTGAATTTAAATTAAAATTGACAAAAAAAGTGATCAATCAATACACTTTGTACGGTTTCATTGAATTATGAGTTGGCTACAATTCGGTCTAATCTTTGAGAAAATTGTAGCAAAAAATACTAGTTAATTAGACTAATTAACCAGTAATTAACAGTTTTCTCCTCGATAACTCAATCAAAATTATTCAAATCTGTAATAAATTGATAGATTATTCGCCTTTCTATATTCATGTATCTCTTCTTCGACATACACATTTCTATATTCAATACGGAAACAATACTATGTTACACACTGTTATCCGTTGTAATTTGCTTCTCCTTTTCATATATATATTGCTATATTTAAACATCAATAAGAGCCGTTGCATAAAAAAAATGAATTCATCTCTCCTAGAAAGCCAGATTCTAATATCAATTTTCTGTATTTTCGAGTGTACTATCTCTAGTAGAACTGAAAAGATGTTACCTTGAGCGTAGCAGACACTAGTCTGCATGTAGTGATTTAAAATTATGACAAATCTTAATGAACGAGTCTTAGAATGTAAATAAAGGGAAACAAAGAAAATGTTCTATTTAAGTAAATTTAGAGTATGTCACAAAAGTATTTGCTGAGCGGAGAGACTCTTTCATAGGCTACACAAAGGGTCTATTCATTGATTTTATTGTTATTAAAAATAGATGCTTACACAAGAGTGATTTATTATGATCATATTTATTAATCTTTTTTTCGCCTAGAATTAGAATGCATAGTACACTTGAATTGCGGCAATTATCAAATGTTTTCTTTTTTATGTTAATTTATATCATAGATAATTTGTCATTCAGACAGAAATATAAACAAATCAAAGTAAAGATATGTTTATTATATGTCATATATGAGTGTCTGTCGAATATCTGTAATAGTCCATATTGATTCTTTTTGTTTTTGTCATCTTATTATGAATATGATTTCTCTTTTATATACAAATAATGATTTTAATAAATTAGAAAAAATCGAATATGATTGATTGTCTAATTTTTATTTTCTATTATGACAAAAAATAAGGTTATGTAAAAAAAAAAGAAAAATGAATAGGTTAAAGATAAATAATATGAAATTACAAATCAGCTTTAATTGTTGATTGACTATTTGATGAATGTTTATTTTTACTTGATTGTTTTTTAGGATTTATATTAGGTTCATATTTTGGTTTTGGTGCTCGATTAATTGAACTTCGATGTTCATCTTTTGTTAATTCACTATGTTCTTCAATTTCTTCTTCTGTATTACCTATTTAAATAAAAAGAAAAAAGAAAATTAATATTATTAAAAAACTAAATATTAATTTATTTATTTACCTGATTTACATTCTTCGCTACATTCTTCTTTTCGATTAGCTGGACATTTCATACGTTGCATACATTTATCATATGATAAAAATTGATTTGCTCTTGATGATGAATAAACTAAAAAGAAGAATTTAATGAAGAATTTTTGTTTTTTAATAGATAGAAGAATTACTTTTTGATAATTCTTTTTCACGTTGATCTTCACGAACTTCTTCAAGTTCTTCTAATTTTTTCTTATTACGATCAGGATTATTAGTTCCTGTTGATTCACTTTGAACGTATTGACATATATAAATAGTATATATAATGAATAAAACTAGATATCGTTCGGTAAAATCTACCTAAATATAAAAGTTTGATAGTTAAAAATACATTTATTTTCTATCATTAATTTTCATTTACTATATTAAGTACAACGTAAAAAAAATTTTCGATAACTATTTATATGAATATATATATATACATTTCAAAGCAAAACATGTTAATAATAAACAGAATGTAGCACATTCATATACTTCGATTTTTTTTTGACGTCATTTTTCTTTCAATAAAATATTGTTGAACAACATTGTCGATATAGAGTAAATTTGAAATAAGTGATAATGGTAAAATAATACATCATATTCTTTTTTTATCCTCATCATTTATATATACATTTGCTATGAAACTAACCACAACAGATGTACAAGGATGATGGGAACAAGAAAAGAATGAAATGAAGAAAAAAAAAAAGAAAGAAAGAAAAATCTACCTGTATAAGCAAACGCTTTTTTTTTTATTTCATAAAGAAAAGAAATGGTTAACAAAGATTATTATGCTATATTGGGTATAAGTCGATTGGCTACGGATGATGATATCAAACGGGCATATAAACAAAAAGCACTTAAATATCATCCCGATAAAAATCGTGATAATGTTGATGCTGAAAAACAATTTATGGATATTCGTGAAGCATATGAAATTTTATCAGATTCTTCTAAACGTTCATTCTATGATCGTTTTGATTTAGATAATTTTCGTAATACATTTAATACTGATTCTCGTACAAATTCTCGTCAATCATATACAACCGGTAATTATCATTCATCATATGGTAATAATTCAACATATGATACATTTAATAATTATTTTATACGTTATAAAGATCCAACAACATTTTATGATTTATATGTTACATTAGATGAAATTAATAAAGGTACAATAAGAAAATTAAAAATAACACGTAAAAGATTTAAGTCTGAACTTAATACAACTATTAAAGACGAAAAAGTTCTTGAAATTCAAGTAAAACCTGGTTGGAAAGAAGGTAAAGAGAAAAAAAATAAAACAAAAGAAATTTTTTTTAATAATAAAAATATTTTAGGAACTAAAATAACTTTTGAAAATGAAGGTGATGAAGCTGATGCACAAACTATTGCAGGTGATATTGTATTTATTATTCGTGATAAATTACATCCTTTATTTGAACGTTCAAATTCTGATATTATTTATCGAGTTAAACTCACATTAAAACAAGCATTACTTGGAACATTAGTAGTCATACCATTTCTTGATTCAACTAGACCACCATATCAATTACGTACTTATCAAGAAATATTAACACCACAAACAGAAAAACGTTTTCCAAATGAAGGTTTACCTTATCCAAAAGATCCAACAAAACGTGGAGATCTTATTGTTAAATTTGATATACTTTTTCCAAAATTACTTAATACAGAACAACGTACACTTGCAGATTCTTGTTTATCAAATTCATTAGATTTTTATCAACCATACAATTCGGTGCTTCATACAACAATCATTGATCAAACTCAACAACAACAACAATCAGCTCCTATGTCCACACCATCATCTCCAATCAAACCTCAACCTTCATCGAACACGAGCAATAATAATAATAATAATAATCATTATCATCAAAAACCTCCTCATCGACATATTAATACTAATGGACGACAAAAATCACCGGCCTCTGCTTCTAACAATACAAATCAACCAAAAGTATCTCCTATACGTATTCCTCCACCGGTGCCACCACGACCCCCTCCAACCTCGCTTATAGGTCCACATGCCAATGAGACTGTCTTTTGACGTATGTTATTCTCTTCGATCATTACATTTTCTTTTTTCACTTATGCAAAGTGCTTTTTAATTTTTCTTTATATAATATTCGATGTGCAATGATGAGAATAGCTACATTACTTTGAATACAAAAAAAAAAAAAAACTTATACATATATGTAATTCTTTTAACATCAAGGTATAGATTAATTGCTTGTTACAATAATTAAATAAAAAGAAACATAGTTCTTACCATTGTATGTATATGAAACTATCGAAAATAGCAATAAAATAATGGATAAATACTTAATATTTCCCTGTGTTTTTTTTGTCTTATGTAAGGGCGTCTAACACGATTTACTATTGACAAGAAACGAGTCTATAGATATTTATAGATCTTGATAGTTGGCGTCGGTTATTGCTTTCCGAATATAGAAAAAAAAAAAAGATTGCGATATTATATACATATATGAATGATTAAAGGACAAAACATACCAAGAAGAAGGAATAGAGGAAAAATGTCTGTTAGATAGTGATAAACAGCAGTGAATCTAGTAGATATCTACTTAATCCATTTCATCTTAATTGTTTTTATAAAAATATATGAATTGAAAAAGTAAATTTATATTTGCAATTTTTTTTTCTTTAAAATAAAACAAATATTAATTTAACATTTATTTATCAAAAAGATATAAAAAAAAACAAAATAATGAATGACATCTATGAAGTCTATAAGTAGTATACGAAGGATATTGAAGCTGACAAATGGTTGGCCAAATGTCGATCAATTATTGATCTATATCAAATAACTTCAAGATATGTTTTTCTTCTTAATAACAATTAATCCTATAGACATTTTACATGTGAATAACATGACTAATTTTGAAATAGAACTTAATGTATATTTCTTTATGAAAATTATATCTTCAAAAAAACAAAGACTAATCAGAAAATAAGATTCAACTGCAGATATGAATAAAAGAGATATGTACATTTTCAGTAAATCTTTACTTTAATAATTGATATTTAATAACTTTAATATAATTTATAAAAATAAAAGATTTAATTATTTCTGGATAATTAATGAATTTTCATGTGAACTTCTTTCGAGTACTTACACACAATATTATCGAAAGAATGTCAGTAAACATTCCGAATAGCAGAAAATTATAGAGAATAGTTCTTAAAAGACAATTATGCTTGAATTAATATATCGCTATACAATGGTATGTTTCAATTATCTGTAACAGCTAGAAATGAAGCCAATCTATATGTTTAATGTATAGCATTGCTAACAGTTGACGTAGGTCAGATCGGATCGAACTGATCAATCTAAAATACATATCAATACTGGTTTCAATTTTGACATATTCTCTAAGAAATATCATTAAGACCAATAGAAGTTTTAAATAAATTTATGTAGTACATGCAACAAAGTAAAAAAAGCAGATCAGTAAATTTGTTCTTATTATATATTATCTAACGTGTGACCAATAATAAATGACCTATTTTTTGCACTTCACTTTTTCGGTGATCGATCAATTCGTCGTGTACAGGTTTGTGGTATATACTGAGTAGTAAGGGAGAGGGACAACAAAAATTAAAATAAAAGACTTTAACTTAATCTGTTATTATGTCTATCACTCATTTCAACAGTGTTATATGAACTCTATTGATCAGTTCGCGTAGTACCAAGATTTTACTTAACAAAAAATGTTCAAGAATCAAATCATAAGTTTAACAGTTACAGTAAATATTTTAAGTGGAGAATCAGTTAGATCAAATTTTAAGCAACATGTTACTTGATATATGATTAGTTACTCGATGTAGAATCATACTTGGAAAATACTAAATAAATTGCAGAAAAACTTGTGAGATCATTTCCTTATTTTTTTCATAAAAGTTCCTACCCAAATATTTTATTCGTAATTTTCTATGAAATGCAGCCTGATTTGTCTGCTAAAGATCCAAAAATTACAGTCGGTTTTGGTCAGGTAGAGCTAGTGGCTCCTTATAAAAAATTCGATATGAGAAATAGATACAATAACTGGTTAGATTCACTCTCTTACTATCTCGTACATACCGCCAACTTGTATGCGATAATTTTTCAATGCGTTGAGTTGAGCGTGACGAATTGATATAACGCCTATTTTTTCATCATTAAATACGTTGTATTTAAAAAAAATATATCACAAGATGCAGCGTGAAAAGCTCTACAATATACCAAGAACAATATATTTTAATTGGATATTTTTTATTTTTAAAAAAAGCAAAAGTTCTGAATGAGTGCTCTTCATAGCGTTGAAATTTAATTGCTAGAAATTCCGTCTATTTTGCAAACAAAAAGTGCAACTAGAATAATAGCCTTCCTATATAAAAATTGTCGAGCTTTTCAGGCTGTATCTTGCGGCATATTTTGTTTTTTTAATACAGCGTATTACATGGTGAAAAAATGATTTGTAATAAAAGGCTATTTATTGTATTCTATCGACTAAAAGATTGTTTTTGTTTTGAGTGAATCAAACTTATACAAAAATTCTAATATTTTGCTTTATATTCTTTGAAACAATTAAAAGCAAGACTGCACTACAACAACTATGTTTTGTAATTACGGTATGAAAATATAATAAATGATTATAAATATAGATGAAATAGAAATTTAATATGCTTTTCTCAATAGTATGAAAAAAAGTTAAATGCATGGAAAAATAGTCCAAAATCTAATCTTTCAGACATACTACATTATTCTTAATTTAATACCCTGTTTTGGTCTAAATAATTAGCAAACCTTTTTTCGGTTTTTCTCAATTGGTAAATTTTTCTGTTCAAGTACTTGTTATATATTTTTTTTATAACTTATATCATACATATGAATATCTACTAAAAATTAAAAATTATACATCATTCATACAATATATTTATTTATTTTTTTCTTTATACTCGTTCGACTTTGTACATCCTCTATAACTTTATGTACGTGTATGGATGTCGACAATTGAGGCACTCATTTGTTTTTTTTCTTCATTCGATTAAAACTATCTTGGTGATCATGCTATCACAATCATCGATTGCACGAATGTAGAGCATACATGCTGCCGTTTTATATTCATATATATATATACATATATATAGGAAAGAGAAAAGTAAAACAACAGGCACGTTCCTCTTATAGATAAAATCAGATAAGTACTATTATTATGAAAAATATAATATGACACATTTTAGATTTTAATCACACTTATTATTATGTGTGATCGACATTTATTTATTATTATAGTACCTAATGATTGGATAAATACTGTTGATGAAGATGATGATGATGATGATTCGAATAGACCTGCAGTAAATATTAAAATTTTTATTTTAAAAATTTTAATATTTATATATTTTTTCTTCTAGCATTCATATGAACCAAAAGATGGTGAAACACCACAATGTGATCGAATAATACCATCAATCACTGAATCTGCACCATCACTTTCATCATCTCTATGTCAGGTTGAAGAAAATTTTAATTATTTTCTAAGGACATTCTTCTTTTTTTTGTTTATTTTTCATAGCTTCTTAAAAATGCTATTCTTGATAAATATGGTTTAAACGAACATACAACATGGATTCTTTCTGCTAATCGAAAACAATATGAAGTAATTTAAATAAAATAATTTTATTAATAAAAATATTAATTATATTTTTTTAAGGTAACATTTGTCTCAGAAATTGGTACATTTTGTGAGGAACTTCTTCATCGTTTATCGGAAATAGGCATTGGTCGATTACCTGGTACACGAATAGCGTAAGATTTATTCAATTATTTATATTGATATTTAACTTGAAATTTCTATAGTGTTTTACCTCTTACATATGCTATTGGTGATTCAACATTATCACCAGCAAGATCATGTAAAATTCCAACATTATCTACAATACCATTAAAAACAAATATAGATTATGCACCAAAAGTTACTAGAGTTCATTCGAAAGTTCCATCATCTCTTTTACTTCCTTCTCAGTAATTATGAAAAAATAAAATAATATTTCTACATTTATTTTTAAGACACTCACAACGACGCAAATCAATTCGTGCGGATTTTATGCAAAGTATTCGATCACGTCTAATGGTTTTTCAAGTTGTTCAAGCTATTCGTACACAATCTTTATTAACATTTGATTTTGTTGTTCTTCTTACACTTGCAAGGTTCGAAAATTTTTTATTAAACAAAAAAAAAAATTTTTTTTCTGTTATTTTTATTAGTGTTTTAGCTTCACTTGGTTTACTTGAAAATAGTTCTGTTATACTTGTTGCTTCAATGCTTATTTCACCATTAATGGTTTGTAATTGAATAAAAAGAAAAATAATAACAATAACAATTTAAAATTGATTATGAAAATTTAATTTTTAGGGTCCTATTTTAGCTATTGTCTTTGGACTTTGTATTCATGATCGATCATTATGGCGAGCTGGTCTTCGATCAGAATTTTTTGGTCTTTTTGTTTGTCTATCATGTGGTATGATTAAAAGAAAGAGAATATTGAATAAATATTTATTGAATATTTTTCAGGCTTTTTAATTGGCTTAGGAACATCTGTATGGGAAACAAATTGGGGTAGTACAACATCATTTCCAACACCTGAAATGAAAGCACGGTATTTGAATTAATTAAAAAGATTTTCAAATATATATATGATTTTTTTGTCATTATAGTGGTGATTTAACACGATTATCAATTGGTAGTATGATTGCATTACCTTCAGGAGCTGGTGTTGCACTATCAGTATTAGGAGGAAATGCAGGTAAATTTAGTTTATGAATTATTATTTTATTTATTTATATGAGTTTTTTTAGGTTCATTGGTTGGTGTAGCTATATCAGCATCATTACTTCCACCGGCTGTTAATTCAGTATTATCTATATCTTAATTATTTATTTATAAATCTATCTTATTTATTTATTTATTTCTAGGGTCTACTCTTAGGTTATTCATTATTAACAGCAGCTTTACCGAGTTCATTTGGTCGTCGTTCAAATGAAACTTATGTATGTTAATAATATAGCTTCATTTGTATTATATATCATTCTAATTAATATGAATGAAATACCTTTATTTTTTTTGAATATACCTCTAAGATAAAGAGATTTTGTTCATTTGTACTTGGCAGTATGACTTAGGTAACTATCAATAAAATTACGATCTACTGTAATAATATATGAAACAAAAATACAAATTTGTTAAAAGCATTTATATATGACTATAATAATAAGATTCTGTTACAATCATACATAAGTGCTCAAAATAAATTTGTATTTTTATTTCACCAACTATTGTAACTAGTAAGAACTTTGTTAGTTTGCCATATATCGAAAATGAGATCAGTTTGATTCTAAAAAAATACAATTGAGACTTCATTTCATCTCTACCATGCAAATATGAACAAGATTTAATAATCCTAGACATATCTTTAAAATAAAAATAGATTTTTCATTTACTTTAATTAGAAAGGTATATATATATATATAATTAAATATTAGATTTTCAAACGTAAACTTTATCCATATAATCAAATGGCATGTCAAACATTTTTATCAAATGACTATCGTTCACTTTATTCATGTAATATGTCAATTGAAACATTTATATTGGCTATTGCAAGTTTTCTTCTTACACTTGTTAATATAATATGTATAGTTTTATGTGCTTTAATTGTCTTACGAATAAAAGAAGTTGCACCAAGTGGTGCTAAAAATGAACAACATGAATCTGAGACAGATCGATTTTTTCATGATGATATGCGACGTTTTCGTGATTATCAAAAAACAGTTCATAATGCTCAAGAACTTATTGATGAAAATAAAAGTGGACTTTCAACAACATATCATAGTAGTGATATTTCCAAACGTGAACGACGTAAACAATTACTTGCACTTGCATCATTACATGATTTAGATATGACAAATCAAAATGATTTAACATTAAATAATTCTGAAGCACGTGATAAAGTTAAACAACTTTATAAAACAATGGTACGATTTGATAAAGATGCTCAACGACTTGATATTGGTCTTAAAAATAAACAAACATTACCAGTTAATATTAATAAAAAAAAAAAGATTTCCATATTAAATTTATTTATTTATTATAGACATTAATGATGGATGTTTTACCACCAAAATGGACAGAACTTTTTCAACATCAACAAGAACAAGAAATAGTTGAACAACAACATAAAGATAATACTCATACTCATAGATCATGTCATTGGCGTAGTCCAACACATTATAATACATATCAAGCATGTACAATTCATCCAGTTCATGAACATCGTCATCATTTAATACATAGTCCTAGAAAATTTCGTACACATTCATATTCATCAAATCCTCCTCCTTCTATGGAACCACTTTCATTAGCTGATGATAATAATGAAACACAATTACGTGGTACTCGTTTTCGTCTTACAAAAGCTACAATACGAATTGATGATGAAGATGAAGAAGAACAACAACAACATCAACAATTAAATACTGAACATGATTATGTCTAAAAGCAAAAAATAAAATAAAATCAATATTAATTTTATTTTTTCAATCAGATAAACAATAACAAAATAAATGAAAACATTTTTCTATTTCATATATATATATGTATTCATTAATTATTATTTCTATTTCCGCTTATCTTTCTTTTCTTTTTTTTATTTATTTATTAGTGTCAGATAACGTTGTTACGCATGTGAAAATCTTTTTCTTTTCGTTCTGTTTAAAATAAAAAAAAAGTTATTATACTAATGTATATAGACTTTTATAAATAGTATACAATTTAAAAAGAATATTCATCATTTAGCCCCGAGGTGATGTGTTACACATTGAAGGAAGGTGTCTATTAGTAGATCATTTTGATTTCAAAAGTTTCAGAAGCATCTTGTGGGAAAGATAGAACAAAGTACAGAATGTTCATCGAAGAATTTCTAACATGTCAACATTTCATTTTAGCTATATAGAATGAAGAGTGAACATTTTTCTATAAAATAAGACGTTTCTTGACTGAATTACATCGGTTTTGTTTGATGCATTATAGTTAACCGCACATTAGAAATAGAACAGATGATTAATTATTATTTCGTTCAATATCGATCAGTCAGTTATAATGAGAAATTTTTATCTTTTTGTTTTATTTAAGATTAAGAAAAAATGATGTGTTAGTTCAATTAAAAAAATCAAGTAATGGCGATCTAATAATTCTAAAAATATGTTATGTCTTTTATTTTCAATTTCTATTAAGATTTTTAATTTGTTTCATCAATGACTTGAAGACATCGATTTTGTCCATTATCATATCTACAGAAAGGCTTTGCTTGAGCAATAAGATCGTTAGCTACCTTGTCTGTTTCTTTAATTACTTGTTGAGCTATATTACCAGCTTGAACTAAATATAATTCATAATTGTTATCATTTTGAAATTCTTTTACACTATCTCATATTATAGATGTCACAATTGTTCGTGCATACTAAATAGATAGTTTAAATACATCATTAATAAATATAAAAGTTTTTTGTTTATTACTCTTTGATCAAGTGTTGTATGAATGTCATACATACATGCATTGATTCGTGAAGCAATGAGATTTTTATCAACACTTCTCAAAGCTTGTTTTTGTGCCATTTGAGCAACTGTCTCACATATATCACCAATAACAGGAGTAGATAATAATATTCGTTTCTTACGATTAGCAGGTGATATTTCTAATGGACAATCCCATTTAATACAAATACCTTCTGATTTTTCAATTAGATCAAATGATTGAGTAATGTATATATCAAAACATCGTCCCTTAATATGAAATAATATAGATTAAATTTTATTTCAACAAGAAATAATTTTATATACTTGATTATCAATATCAACTTGAATACTTTCAGTCAAATGAATATAACTTTGTGATTGTCCATATGTAACTGTCTGAACCGGACTACCAGATGGACATGTCAATTGTGATGTAGATGGATTATTCAAACTATTAGTAATGGTACATGACAATTGATAGCTACTGGTAGGATGAAATACTATAGTATACTATGAAATACAATGAAAATAGATATTTACAAATAGAATATTTGAAATAATTTACTTCAACAATAGGATAATTTCCAGTTGGATCAACAATAACTAAAATTTCTAAAAAATTATTTTTAATAAGCCACTCATTGGTATTTGGATGACACAAATATTGATCTTGAGGTTGACCATATGATTGTGGAAATGGAATAAGATGTGGTTCACCAAAATATGAACATTTTCCTGTTCGTTCAAATTTTCTGTCTTGTGATTGAAAACCAGTTATTAATGGAAAAATGATAGCAATTATCAATATGTTTCATCTTAAGAGATGAAATACAAAAAATGTATGTCTTACGTTTTTTATCAGTTTGCATACATATATATACCTTTAGAAATGTGACCTGTTTCAGTACAAAAATGAAAAAAGTAGTTCCTACTTCATCAATAATAACTATAGTTATGTATGATTAACTAACAATATTATATTACTTTGGTAAATACAACAAAAATTTGATGATTATCAGTAAGAATAGGTCGGAAGTAGATAAATGTCTAAGAAATAATCACATAATCTGCAGGTATAATCAAGTTTTTGTTATTTATATATTCAAAATCTTCTTGTCATTATATTTAAATAAAAAAATTATTTAATTTTAAGAAATAATTTTAACAATATCAACATATTTTTCTTCTTCGTCTAGACAAAATTAATCTTCCGTTTTTCATTCTATTACCGAGTGAGTCATAATGAATGTGACATTGAATATTTCATTATAGATAAATTGCATATTACAAATATTTATATAAGATGTAATTTAAATGACCTATTTTACTATTAATATATTTTAACAAATATGATCATTTGAGTAGAACAAAAAAAAATAGCCTACATAACATTCATCAGAGAGAGCAAAAAAACCTACATCTGACAGTATAATAAACACAGAAAAAAAGAAAAAGATATACATTGGATTTGTCGCATATTGATTTCAATCTAAAAGTAAAAAGAAAAAAAAATTTATAAATAAAATTTTTTTTATATATTTACTTGATCAAACTTCGACAGCAGTATTCCCATTAACAATAATATTATTTTCTGGTTCTTTTGTTTCAATAGTCGGTGTATCAATAGTTTCAGTTATTTTAATTTTTTTTGTTTGATCACCAGTCCGTTCATCATTATCATTTGTATTATCTTCTGTTGTTTCATCTTCTTGTTCAAGTTCACGTTTTTTACTTATAGAATTTTCTGTATTATCATTTATAACTGCTGCTGTTTCTTCTTTATTTTCACTTTCATTTACTTCTTTCAATGGTATATTTGCACGACCAGGTGAAACATTTATTGATGATGAAATTGTATTTGTATCAGTAAGATTTTCTTGTTCATCAGTTGGTTTTGTTACTTCTTTGTCTTCCTGTTGTTGTTGTTCATTTATTGTTGTTGGTACGATTTCATCTTCTTTTTTTTCAACATCTTCTGTTGTTTTTGATGACATAGCATCAGTTATTGCTTGTTCACCATTAGTTTTCAATTTTTCTTCAACTATGGGTTCAGCATTTGTTGTTGATTCTTCTTTTGCAATAGGTACAGCAGTATTTTCCATAATTTTTGAAGATACTTATAAAATAATAAAATAAAAATATTTTATTCGTCTATTAATTTATCCTACTTTAACAATAAAGAATGAACTTGTTGCGACTGATCCGACGATTTGATGTAGAATGAAGATATATACAGATAAAACAAGAGAATTATATGATGATATAGACGGACGGATGGATAGATAGACAACGGCTTATTGTTATATTAAAGAATACAAAGAATAAAAATTAATATTTTAAAAAAAATTATTTTTTATAACACAATAAAATTTTTTTTTATTAAATTTAAATAATTATTAATAAAAAAAAACTGAAATAAAATATTTCTTATTAATTGGTATTCTAAATAGACCAATAGAAACAAACCATCGAATAATATGTAATAATGATTTATAACGGTTAAAATATTTTTCTTTGTTGAGTAATAAAGCGATATATAAAATGGCAACTGATGAATATGTTCCAGTTATTTCTGATGCTGAAAATGCAAGAAAATCTGATGGTACAAGTACAGCTGGTGAACATAATGTTGATAAAATAACTGATACAAAAATTGATGAACAATCAAAAGAAAAATCATTAACAGAAGAAGATGATAAATTTGAAAATAAAATTAAAAAATATAATAATAAACGAGAAACTGATGATACTGAAAAAGTTGAAGATAAAATCAATGATTCAAAAGAAGATAATGATTATGAAAAATATGATGAAATTATTGAATCAACATTAATAACAAATAACAAAATGAAAATAATTGATCCAATAACAGATGAAAGTGATGAAATTAATTCTCAAATACCTAAAGAAGAATTAACTGTTGTTTAATTTCTATCTATTTTTTTTGTCTTCTTCAATTGAAGAAGATTAAATTAATCATTTTCTGTGATAAATTTTAGCATTGTATTTATTTTAGATTATTAAATTATGGCATCAACTTCAAATCATATTGAAATAAAGTAAGTTTTATAAAAATTAAAAATCTAATCAATTAAATAGTAGTACTCTCAAGAATTGATATTTCATCTAAGATTAGGGTATCACTACTTACGGAAAAATATTCGAATTATTAAGAACGTAAGGTTATGCTTAGGAATGCTGTAGAGAAATAAAAAGTACACAATAAATATTTTTATCTTTTGTGATTAAATGATTTAGAGATGAAGAAGCTAATGCACCATTTCTTCTTGGTAAACGAGATGTATTATTAAATAATTATCAATCAGCATGTGATCATTTATCAAAAACATGTGAACGAATGTAAGAAGATTTTTTTCGATTTATATCATTAATAAAAAAACATATTTTTTAGTGTTAAATTATATGAAAGTGATACTGTACCAGAACTTGCTGAACCATATTTTTATTATGGTCAAGCATTACTTTATCTTGGTCTTGGTGAACAACAAGTATTTGGTAGTGATATTGTTAAAGGTTAATAAGAAAGATTATATAGAATATAAGTAATGTAAGAAAAATAAATGTTTTAATTTTTTTTATAGATACGGATAATGATGAAAATGAAAATGAAAATGATGAAGAAATAAAAGATAATGAAAATGAAAATGAAGAAAAAGAAGAAGAAAATGAAGATGATTCTATTCCAGATGATGAAAATGTAAATGATCTTGAACGTGCTTTTGAAATTCTTGAATGTGCACATATGATATATTCAAAAATGTTAGAAACAGATTCAAATAATTCTCATATTATCACGCGTATAGCTGATATTCATGTTATGCTTGCAGATATTTGTAATGAAAATGGTGATCATGAAAATGCTTTATCAAATGTTCTTAAAGCTATTGAATTACAAGAAACATTAAATGAACAGCAACGTTATCGTTTACTTGCTGAAAGCTATTATAAATTAGGTTTAATTTATGAATTAATTAATAAATTATCTGAAGCTGTTGATAGTTTTAATAAAGCTATTGATGGAATTAATCAAGCTATTAAACAAGCTGATAGTGATGATAAAGAAAATGAACGTGAAGAACTTAAATTACTTTTACCATCAATTGAACTTAAACGTAATGATGCACAAGCATCAATTTCTGATCAACATTTAATTGTTCAAGCAAGAAAAATTTTATCAGGAACAAATAATACAACAGATAATAAAACAAATGAAACTCCAGCGAAAGATATAACATTAAATATTCGACATAAACGACCAGTTAATGAAACAGAAAATGATAATGAAACCAATAAGAAAGCTAAAATTGAATAAAAAGTTATATATATATATTTCTTCTTTGTCTTGTCAATAATGTAAATGAAAAATAAAAGAAAAAATATGTTTAATTCCTGTTTCTTGTAGATGGATTTCAGTCAATTAGCATTTGAATTTCAATGGGAACAATGTTTTTCTTTAATAGACAAATGGAAAACAACAATGATAGATCATATAATAAAACTTCATCAAGAAAAATCTTTTGAAATTCAAATGTATAAAGATGAAGCAGAAAAAAATTTTTTTTTAGACAAAAATAATTTTATATTGGATATGAATGAATATTTTCAACATTCATATATATTATCATATGAAATAGATTCATTTAAAAATAAATTAAATCAATTAAAAAAAAATATTTTACATCGTCCATTACCATTAAATATAGAAATTCAAACATATAATTTAAATAATTTAATAACAATTTATCCTTGTTTTGATAAACAAATATTTACAAAAAGAAAAATATTTTCACAATATGATATTCCATTAACATCAATACGTTTAATTGCAACATCAAATAATCAAATAATTCTTATTAATAATCAATCAATTATATTTTTATATGATAAATTTATTGGATTTATTAAACAAATAAATATATTAGATTATACAAATGAATATTTAAATGATATATGTTGGTCAATAAATAATAAAAATTTTTTTTTTCTTTGTGATCATTCATTATGGTCATTAGAAAATTTATTTTTAAAAAAACTCGCACATATTTCAAATAAAAAAAATTTTTTAAATTATTTAACAACATTTAATAATTATCTTTTTCTTATTTATAATCAAGGAGAATTTATTGATCGATGGTTAATGAATAATGAATGGATATTAGATAAACGTTGGATTAAATATCATAATAATGATATATTAATATCAATTCATTCAAATAATGATTATTTACTTTTTTATACAAATAAATCAATACAATTATGTACAGATGATTTAATTATACAATATAATATTGATTTAACTAATCAAGAACATTTTTATTCACAATTTATTTATTTATCATCATATAAAATATGGTTAACAATTGATAAACAAACACATTTAATAAATTATTTTCATATAAATAATCGTATTATACAAAAAATTGATCAGATATTTATTAGAGCTATTAGTTCTATGGGAAATGAATTAGCATTTATTACAAAAGATGATAATCATTTACAGATAGTTTCAATTTAATTAATAACATATTTTTGTTAGAGAATTTCTTTCTTTCTTTTTTCGTTTATTTTTGATATGTAAACTATGAATAAATATGAACATGTTATTTTAGATTATATTTATATATGGCTAAAGCTACAATTAATATTTTATGTCCAAGTGGACATCGACGAAAAGCACAAATGACACCAAATAGCAATTTACTTCAAGTAAGAAAATTTAGATTAAATATATGAAATGATTTTTTGTATACCACAAATGTTTTATCGATTTTTCTCTTACAATTATTTCCAAAACTTGATTTTACTGAGAATAGTTAGCAAAATTGAAATAGTGAAATCATCTCCTACAAACTAGGTGTGAGGGTGTGATGGCGATTCTTTTTGTATTTGCAAAAAAAAATTTTTGAATTTGTGTTTGTTTTTATATAATCATTAATCTATCTTATAGGTACTTGAAGATATGTGTAATCAAGAAAGTTTAGATTCATCTGAATGGGGTTTAATGTAAGTTTATAATATTATTTAATTTATATAAAAAATAAAATATTATTTAAGACATCAACGTAAAAAATGTGATTTAACAATACCATGGCGTTTATTAAGTATTCCTACTAATGCACTTTTAGAAATGTTTAAATTAGAAGAACGTCGTGCAATAAGTAATGTAACTATACAATTACAATTACCGGATAATTCAAGATCTTCTGGTAGTTTTAATCCTTCAATTACTCTTCAAGAAATGCTTGATTGGTATCGTAAACAATCTGAAAGGTTAGTTAATATTAATTAATAGTTTTTTTTTTTTTATATTATTCTCTATTGTATTCAAGTATGATAACTGCATTTGATACTTCAATGAATAATGGTGATAAAGTATATCCAGTATGTTCCTATATGAGTGAAGAAATAATTGGTGATTATGCTTTATTAAATACTACATTACGTCAATTAGGTCTTACTAGTGGAACAGCTGTTATTCGGTAAATAAAATTATAGTTTTTATTCAATTATCTCATGAATATCTAATTTTATTTTAGTTATAATTATCGATCAATTACTGATGAAGAATTAAAAAAGATTAAAGATAATATCGATAATAAAATCGCTCGTCGACAACAAACAATACAACCAGCTCCTGTTCATACTTCTCCTCCAGTTACAACTGTATCAAATCCTCCTCCTCCTCCTGTTACAACTATATCAGCTCCTTCTCAACCTATTACTACTACAAGTGCACCATCATTTAAAAATGAAGAATTTTCAATATTTCGTGATCGAGAACATTCAATATTTGGTGATCCTCCTGCATCTCATTCTACAGCTACAACAGTATATTTATTAATCAAAATTAATAGATTTCATTATTTTTTTGTTAGTCTCAACAGCAATCAAGAACATTAGCTGAAGCACTTGGAATTAATATTTCATTTGATCAACATCCTACATTACAACAACAACAACAACAAAATCAAATTGATTTTAGCAATTTTAAAGTAATTTTAAAATAAATTTAAAAGAAAACTCCTAATTATTCAATTAATTATTATAGTTTCCTGAAGCAACAAAAGGTCAAAATCTTGATCAAACGAAATCTTCTAATAATTCTCAACATATACAAAATTCAACAGTAAATCTTATCTTTACTCTTATATAAAGTCAATATAATATAAATTAATTTTTTTTAGTCATGTGATCGACATATAATAGCTTATGATCTTACAAATATTCCTTCAACATCACAAAATAAATCTGAAGAATTACCAGATAGTTTTTTTGAATTAACACCAGATGATCTTCGATCAGTTTTAACTACTTTACGACAACAAAGGTAAAATAAATTTTTTATTATAAAAGAAAAAAAAGTTTTTTTTTAATTATTCTAATATTTAGTGCTGAAGAAAATCCATTAGAAACTCGTTCAATGCGTGAAAGAATTCGATCAACACGTAATGTTACTTATGAATATGTCGCAATTCGATTTGTAATTAATTCAAATTATATTCTACAAGGTTTATTTTATCCTAATGAAACAATTTCTGATCTTATGGAATTTGCTCGAACAAATCTTATTTTTTCTCAATTAGAAAAATCTGATTTTTATTTATATATATCACCACCACGTATTATTTTATCAGATTTAAATAAAACATTATCTTCATATGATTTAATTCCAGCTGCATATATTTATATTGGTCATCGAAAAATTTCTCCACTTATTATTCAACTTAAATCAAATATTTCAATAGAAACAATTGATAAAGCTAATAATATTGTTACACAATATGTATTTAATCGTACAAAATTCTTAAATACAAATGATAATGAAACAAATATTAATAATCAATCAACAAAAAGAAATTCATCTATGAATAATATTGATAATAAAAATTTACGTGATAAAGTACGAAAATTTTTACCCGGTCAAAAATAAACATTTCCTTATATGTGTGTCTATATATCTTTTTTTTTATTATATTTATTCTATTCACGAAATTAAAAAGGGAGCTATAAAGTTATATTACTGAATATAATACAAACATTCTGAGAAACATAATTGTCTCGGTATATAAACATATCAAATAATGTTTTTTGTGTGAGAAAATGTCGTACCTAAATATGTATTATTTGATCACTATTCAAGAACATTTTTGTATTTCATTTTATTATGACTCAATATAATGTATTAAGTGATAATAAAAAGAAAATGTAAAAAATGCTCCCCGCCCATTATTACCTAATGGCACCATCTAGTTTTCAACAAAAACAATTCTTATCAAAATTTGATTATTATTGATTTAGTTGAATAGTGATCAAATAACATAGAAAAACAGAGCAAACAATACTCTATCTATTCATTAAAAAAAAAATTTCTAAACCTTCTATATAATTTGCGTTATTCTTTTTTTTTCTACAAGATGTTGACAATTACAATATATCATCAATGTCTTAAGGCTGTGTAGTAAACACTGACCTTGACAAATAATTTCATTGTAGACTATATTAAAAGATAATATAGATATAATATTCAACGGGGAACTTTATTCAAATACAAATTTAACAAAACAAAGATATTTAAATGTATAAAAAAAGAAAATAGAAAAAAGAAAACGAAAACATTTAAATTATATTGTTTTATTATAATCAGTATAGAATGTGTGATTTACCATAACCTTGACGATTTCTTGGATGAGCATTTGGATGTCGTCCTGTACAGACATTCGATGGTCGACAACGACATATTGGACAACTATGTTTATCAAGAACATTACCACATGGACAATAGATTGAACATGTTGGTGGACATCGTCCACCACCATTTGATCGTCCATGTGGATATGCTTCAGTACGAATTGGCATTAAACAAAGACAAAATCCGATCACAATAAAAGCCAAGAATAAAAGTGCTTTGACATGCATCTTATATAAATTGTATATAGTACCAACTAAAAAGATTTGTTCGTTATTCTGCTTGATAGTAAACGGTATTTATATACTCCTACATACATAAATGGAAGAAATAAGCATTCCAGCGACGTAATAGATATGATTCAGGCATTTTCTTCTATCTTCTAGTTTAGTTACGTTAACCTTTTCCTATCTTTGTTCTTCTTTTTTTTATTAATCAAGTAACTTGATATGTTTTCTTCTGTTGTACAGTCAAAGTACAAAACAAGATGTCACTAGTTTGTTAGGATTCAAATTATAAAAATTAAATTGATTAATAATTTAAAATAAAATATTATTAAATAAGATATATTCAAATGTATTTAATATATATTCATAGATAAAATATAATTAATCGATAAAAACTATAAAATCCAATAGAATTAATTGTAAAGTAGATAATATTGAATCATCATTTTCTAATGAACATTTCTATTAATAATTAACATAATGTTTTGGACAAATCGATCTCTTTGTTCTATTCGATTAATTTCTAATAATTTAATTCGATATCTTCCACGTATTGCTACATCATCAAATGAACATTCAACAGTTGAAAAAAAATCTGATTATGCATTAATTAATTCATCTCAACAATCTCAAACAATAGTATTTAATGATTATAATATAGTAAAATCATCTTCAACAAAAATTCTTTCAAAACCAATTCCAAAATCAATACCAAAATTAATTGATATACAAACAGGTTTAAATCATTTTTTAAATGAATGTGATGAACAAATGTTATTAATAACAATTGAAAATAAATATAAATTATTTGATAGTAATAATGTAGCAACATTTATTCAACGTCTCCATCAATTAAATATAAAACGTGATTCAGATGAAAAACATCATCGACGACTTTATGATTTTGTTGATTATTTTAGTAAGAAAATTAATTTCATTTTCTTTTTTATTCGGATTTACGAAAGATGCGTACGAAGTGAGAAATCCTATTTCTAGAAGCCTAGAGCCTCCCGTATGATCAGAAGATTTCGAAACTTCCACATTCACAAATTGTTAATTTATTAAATAAATCTGATAATGATCGAATACGAAATTTTATATACTAAGAATTTACAAAAACATTTAGTCTTTTATTCTTTTAGTATTAAAACATGGTCAACAATTAGATTTTGATCATGTTTTAACAATTTTTTTTCAATTAACATCATTAAATGGAAATATTAATCTTAATTCACATTCTGGTAATTATGCACTTAAAGCATTAATACAATTATTAAAACATAATGTTAATAAATATCATTTACAAGATATTGGTCGTATATTAATATCAATTGAAAAAAATCTTGATTGTCAATTAAATAAAGATGAACGAATTCAACCATTATTTAATGCACTTTTATTATTAACAAAATTTCGTCAAAATGAACTTGATCATTTAAATGCTCAATCATTAGCTGAATTAGCATATGTTTTTGCCAATGAACTTGATCATATTTATTTTACAAATATATTAAATGAATATATTCATGATGAATTTTATCATGATAAATATTCAACAATGTTAATATTTCGTGCATTATATCGTCGAGGTTATAAACATAATCGAACATTAGATATTTGTCTTCATTATGTAAATGAAAACAAAGAAATATTTCTTAAAGAAATGGATGAAATTAAAGAATATTTAAAAAAACTTGATTATCATATAACAGATGAATAAATCTTTATTGTTTTCTTTTTAGATATATTAATCTATACAAGTTTTTTTTCTAGAAAATTGAATATTTATGTCATAATCTATTCTTTCATATTATCAAACTATGAATTTATTTCATGTAACTTTATAACATATATAAAAGTATCAAAATAATAGAATCAATTAATGATAAAGTCATATATATATATATAATATAACATAGATAATAAGAAAAGATAAGCTTTAGGTTATAGAAGTACAAATAAAATAAATGAATAATCTTTATCACTTTTCAATGGAATGGTTCTTATGACATTTTAAGTACTATATTGTCTTTATTGATTTTTAAAATAATAATTTAGAAATTATTTTTTCAAGAGCGAAACCAAATTTATTTATTAACAAAAAGAAAAAAGAAAAAGAAGTATCTATTCTTTATATTATACAAACAATTATTTGTATCTATTGAATATTTCATAATAGAGTACAACAATAATAACAAACAAAAAGAAAAAGAAATTTTATACAACAATTCTAGTTCTTGATGTAGTAGTAAATGGTATTTTATTACATGATAATGTTTGTCGATGTTTTTTAAATAAACTTGCTGCACATGCAAAAGCACCACCTTGTAAAAATCGAACAAGTTTATCTCCAGCTAATGCACCTAATGCATATATATTGTCATAATCAATACATTCATATGTATATGAATTAATATTAAGACCATTATTTTTTTTCGTGGTTAACGATTCAAAAAAAGGAATTTTTATGTCAGCACCAGTTAATCTTGCAACATATGATATATCATATTCAGTAATACTTTGTGTTCGAAGATTACGTATATGTACTGTACCATCTTCAGTTATTGAAATAACTTCACTTTGTGGATAACATTTATAGAACCATTCAGATGACTAAAATAAATTTAAAAAAAAAAACAAAACAATAAAATAATTTTCTAAATCTTTTTTTTATTTACTGTAGTTGTTAAAGATTGTTTAATTAATTCTTTAATACGTTCATATTCAGGATAGATTGTAGTTGATAATTGATTAAATATAAGTTCATGATCATCGATTGCACGACGAAAAACATGTAAAACAGGTATAGAATATTGTTGACATAAAATAAGTACATCAATAGCTGTTAAACCACATCCAATAATAAGTAATGGTTTACTAATATTTGTTAATTGTTTTTTATTTATAATTATTTCTTCAATATCATATAAATTTGTATAAGTAAATGATTGACTTGCTTGTTCACCAATAATACCTAATTTTCTTGTTTCTTCTCGTGGAATACCTGTTGCTAAAACAACATATTTTGAATGTATAATAAATGATTTATTATTTTGTTTATTATAACCCCGTATTTCCCATAATGATTCTGGTATACGAATTTCTTCATTTAAATCATCATAAAATGGTCCATCAATACAAACACGTTGAATAGATATAACTTCACAATTATTACGAAAATAATTTATTAAATGATTTCGTTTTACATAATGAATATAATATGAACGTATTTCGTCATAAGTTGCTCGTAATGATGAATGATTATTTATTATTTGTATTTGATCATTATTTGTCGATAAATGTGATCGATATTTTCGATATTGTTGTCGAAATGTCATCATTGAATAATTAGGTAATTCCATCCAATCTGCCATACTTAATGTTTGTAATTGTTTCGATGTTAATTTATTCCAAATTCCACCTATTCCATCACGTCCAATACATATATGATCAATACTTAATGATGGATCATATCTCCATTTTATTTTTGATTGTAAATGTGCACCAAGATCAGCATCAGGATGAATTAAATTATCAATAAGTAAAGAAACAGGATTTTGTGAACGACCTTCAAGACCATCAGATAAAAATTGTAAATCCTAAAATAATTATAAAAAAAAAAACATAATCGAAAGAAATGCAAAAAAAAAGTATTGATGCAAAAATATCTTTCAAGGGTATTTATACAGTACACAAGGTACATACATATTAAAAACAAAATTATTGATTTATTTATTTATTTTTTCTTCTAAAGAAAACTTTCAAATTTTATTGTCGTCAAAACTCAAATATAAATATATAAAATCTGACCTGTTCAAGAAGTGAACTATCCTTAACATATTGTTCTAATTTAATATTAAGATAATCATTTGATACAGGACAACCATTCCAATAAGGTATATGACCAGAAAGAAGATATGAAAGTGTTATAGCAGATGGTCCATTTCCTATAAGAATATTGAATTCTTTCTATATATTTTTTATCTAGTATTATCATTTAAAAGATACACACCAATAATAACAACTTCTTTTCGTTCACAATCATTAAGACAATATTTATCAATTGTATTGACATTCATTAGTTACAGATGTCTACTTTTTTTTATTAGTAAAGTATAAATATATGGATTTTGTTTTGTAAAGAACCGACGTAGTACCAAACTATATATATAAAGGAGTACGTTTTGTTGTTTGTCAAGTATATATATATATCCCCATCCTGTTACTCTTCCTCCGCTCTTTTCTCGTTCTTTATTTTGTACTAGCATTTGATAGGAAGTCGATCCTTTTTTTTTTGTGCTTGTTCTACAGTAGAAGAAGAAAAAAGGTTACAATCTTGTTTTTGCCTCTATAAACAACAAAACAATTGCAAAGTTCAATCAATATTTATCAATCACAAATAAAAACAAAACAAAAATAGAAAGTGTTATACTATTTCTTATATAAATACATAGAGACTACGTAGGTGATTGATTGATTCATTATAAGTCAAGGAAATAAAAAATAAATATTTTTTTTTTCTCTATTATTTGATGCATGATTAATAAGTTTTCGTTTAAAGTTATAAATGAAAAATTAAAATCGATTTTGACGAGTTTATTAGTACATTTTCTTGCATCTAGAATGATGATGATGTGAATATTGATTGACTGCTTCTGTTTATTGTCCAAAAACAAATATATGAGAAAAAGTACCAGATATACGCAATTGCATTTGAGACGCAATATGTTATATACTATTCTCGTTTAGTTGATGGCAATAGAAAAACAATTATCGATAAATGATTTATCTATACAATCAATATTTCATTGCATTCATAAACTATTTTCTCTTCAAAATAATACTTCTCATAAATTTGCTTAGTTTTCTATTGACATAGAATTCATATAAGCCGTAAATTCTACAATAAGAATTAGTAAAAACATAATCTATATTACACTCTTTGTAAGATAAATTGCAGATTTTTGATGACGTTTACAAAGGAGCAATAAATACTATTTACACATGTGTTGATGTTATTTTTGATATTGTATATAACACATTCAAAAAACAACTTTTTTTTTTTCGTCTTAACTAATCTTATCCTGTTGTTATTTATCCAAAACAAATTAATTTCTTATCTTAATACAATCACACCTACATAAATAAATACTTTGCAAATGTTCATATCTTTTATTCGATTGACTTTCAAAAAAAAAAAAAAAAAAAACAATCAGGAAAAACTTTAATAATTTTTCAAATGTGCAAAAAAAAACTGAAGGAAAAGGAAGAAAATGTATTATTTACAATCCTAAGCACAAATTTGAATAGATAATTAGAAGTGCAAATAGAAAAAGAATAAAGTAGAAATACTGTTGTCATTTCAATCATCACAAATCTGGACACATAAAGAAATAAAAAGGAGAAAGATGTTCTTTTCACTTTGTTTTTATATTATTACAAGCAGTAGAAACAGCAGCTAATAAATCATCATCATTATTATGATCATCATCATTCTTTTTAATCGGAGTATTATTATCTATGGACGGATAGAGATGATCTATATTAATTATTGTTTGATTATTATTGTTTGAATCTTTTTCATGAGATATTTTTTGTAAAGAATCAAATGAAAATGGTGAATTTTCAACCGGAGGAACGATTTTATCATCATCAGATGATATTGATGAATTAACTGGATTGTTATCAGTAGATTTTTTACGACAACGAGTATTATCAGCTAATATAAAAAAAAAATAAAATGAATATAGAATTCGGAATATTTGTTTTTTACACCTGTTCGAGTTGAATGTTGTGGTTTTGGTACATCGGGTTTAATGTCAACATGAAATTGATCTCCATCATGAATATTATATCTAAATAATCAATAGAAAAAACAAAATATAAATCATTGATTCACAAAACTATTCATTTGTAAATTAAAATAATAATAAGTTCGATTAAATTTAATCTTCTCAAATTCCAAAGATAAGATTTATTAGAAAAGGTTATAATAAAATATTTAACATTTAATTGATTAATAAGTAATGGATAGTTTGAAATTTTTATCATGAAACATACTACTAGAATCACATAACTTCTAAGATAAAGATTTAAACTATTATGAAATCAAATATTCTATTTTGTGTTTTTCGAAAGTTATTCTGCCTTAGTAACAAAATGATAAAATTTTACTTTTGAGAAAAAAAAGAAGACCTTATTAATACATACGTATGTAATACTCTTTGTGGATATTTAAGTTCCTCAGGTCCACCTACTCCCATATTAAAAGCAAAATCATCAACATGAAAAAGTCGTAAACGTGTTAATGGTATATGAAATAATTCATGAAGATATTTTTTAAATTGTTGAACAGTTTGTCGAACATCAATTTCTTTTTCACGTGTTATTTGATTATGAACAAGACGAACATGTACTAAATAAGGTGCTCGAATTTTAATATCAACTAATGGTTTAAGATTTCCATGTTTTTCAGTTAATTCAAAATATCTAAAGAAAATAATTTTTTTTTAATATATAAAAATATTATTTTAATAATTTACCTTTGTGGTTTATCATCACGTTGTGAATAATATCGAATAAATCTTCGTTCACTTGTTTCTCTTTCATTTGCTGTTATATCACTTCCATTTAATTTTGTTAAATTTTTCATATAACCAACTAATAAAAAAAATCGTTCATCTTTATGATAAGGCTAAAACAAAAAAAGATTTCTTTTTTTTTTTAATTTTTAATTTTTAAATCAAAACAAACTTTAAGAAGTGGTGTTAAATGAATTCTTAATGCATGTAAACGAGGTAATTTAGTTAATGCAACAATATCATCCCATTCAGATACTTGAACTTGATCAACACTAAGTGCATATAAATATGGTAAATATATATTAACATCTTCATCCGAACGAAAACTTTTTAATGGATTATCACTAGCTATTAAAGTTTCTAAATGTGAAAATAAATGACCAAGATAACATATTGATTTCCACTCGGTTATATTATTATTAGTTATATAAACACGTTTGAGATTTTTATGTTGAAATTTATAATCAGGTAATATTGTTGTATAACCATTTGAACATAATTGAAGTTCTTCCAAACTAAAAAAATTAATATTTTATAAGGTCCTGTCTTCAATAGCTTATTTGGCAAACCATATTTCTCTGTCGGAGCTCATTCATTATGAATAAACAATATTCTTTCGAAAAGATCTAAAGACGGACTACTTTTCTATGCATTTATCGACCTTTTTTTTTAAAGAGATGAGAGTCTTAATTAAGAAATGTTTATAAACTAAATTTCCAGGTGTTACATAAAACTTGATTTTTGATTGATTGTATATTAAGTATTAAATCTCTTTAGAATGTTTTTTTACTAACAAATAGTGCAAATTACTATGACTCAACGATAATTTTAAATGACTCAGTTTGAATCATATACTATAATATGATTCATAGTTATAGTCACAATAAAATTTATCGTTCTTCAAATAAAAAAAAAAATATTTTTATTGCATTGAATCATCATCAAGATCAATTACTAACTTTGGCGTTTTTTTAAGTAATTCAACAATCATTTCAAGACTAATAGAACTTCCATTAAGACATAAAGTATTGAGATTAGGCCATTGTAATTCGATCGGTAATATATGAAGATCAGTAGGAAATGGATTGAAACTTAAATTGATTGTTTTAACATGAGGTAATGATGAAAGAAGAAGTGATATCTAAATATAAATAAATGATGATATCGAAAAACTAAAATAAATAAATAAACATACTTCATGCCAATCAGAAAATGCATTTGATGATATATCAACAAGTTCAACATGTAAGCATGATGTTGTTACAGCATCAGGATCACCTACATGAGATATATGTTGATCAGTTAAAACAACAGTTGATGCATTAAGAATAAGACCCGATTCTAAAGAAATTTTATATATTAAAATAATTAAATTATCATTTATTTTTATATACCTGTTTGTTTTGGTGATGATCCAACAAAAAAGACGATCTCACAATCATTTTTAAGATCATCAAATGTTGAATCAAAATCACAATAACGTTCGTAAAGAGCATCCGAAAATGATCGACCAAATACTTCAGTAGCAGCCATATCAATCTATAATAAGCAATAGTCTTTTAGCTTGTTATGCTGTCGATGTCTCTGTCCTTGTTGTTCTCACTTATACACACTCGTTCTATTATCCGCTTTCCAATAACAGAGTAAAAAAAGAAAAAAATAAAGACAAGGCCACTTTTTTTTCTCGTTCTTCATTCGCATACATCAATCATGAAGTATGCTATGACGAAGAACATTGTCAGCTGACTTACTCCTCGTGTTAAGAATTGCGACCGCAAATATATTGTTGAAGATTTAGCACGAGTGTTGTCATGAGAGTTAATTATTACTTATGACAATGAAATAGAGAACAGAAAACGAAAGAAATAGATAAGAAATGGACTTAAGTCACATATATATACATTGTGAGATTAAATAAAAAATTCATCATGAAAGGTAGAGAAAAAGAGAAAATTTAGTGTATGACTCAATTTAACATATCATCACTTCTATATGCATTAGCTTTTCAGCAAGCTTACCATCACACCGGCTGACCGTTCTTTTCTTTTTTTTCTTTTTCTTTCATTTTTCTGTCACTCACTCACTTACTTAGATGATCGACCAACTGAATAAGTTGTGCAATCCCATTTTTTTTTCTCTTCTTATCCTCAACATGCAAACATACATGCACAATGTGTCATGCTTTCTTCTTTGCTACATATTCATTCCTATCGGCAAATAAGTAATTAATCCGTTGATAGAATCATGGACATAAGAAAAATAGCAGTTATTACGTCGAAGATATCTCTTTTGTATAAAAAATCTGTTATTCACACTATACTATTAGATATATCAATCTACAAATATTAGATTTGATAAATAATCAAAAAAAAATTATCGATAGTATATTAAGTACGTCTATCTTTGATTAATATGATCGTTTAATATAATATCATTGTCAAGAACAAATCAAATGAAATATTTCTCAATGTATTCACTTCTAATTACCTAATCAAAGATTTCAAATTTGATTTAACGAAAAAGAACAACTTACTAATTTAGTTGAATAATTTATCATCAATGAATATAAGAAGATTTTCTATAAAAATAAAAATTTTTTCATTCATTCTGGCATGAGATATATCATAAATTTTTTGTATAATATCAAATATTAATGACTATACTGTCTACAGTTGACATTTTAATACGAGACTATCGTATTATATAAAATTTAACTAATTATATATGCACACGATATATTGACATTTTATCAAAAGATCTATAATTAAACTAATTAATATACATAATTTTATTTTAATAATGTATTTGAATTATTCTCAATAATAAAACAAAAAGAATCAAATAATAATATGTAGTCCGATAGTTGTCAAATCTAAAAACGAAATCTTTTCTTTTGTTTTTATTGGTTAAAATATAAATCAAAATCTTTTTTATTTTATTTTATTTTTATTATAAAAAAATTCTCTTCATTTTTATCATATGATTTATCTAAACTAATTCAAAAAGATTACGGAGATCAGTAAACATCTATCATGGTAGAGAATTCAACCAATCAGATAGATATTTATGAACAAAATGTATTTTATATATGTCATTTTAGTTTTAGGTAATAATAAAGATGGCTCAACGTGTAACACCTCTTTTAAAAGAAAATTCTATACTTTTATTATGTGATATGCAAGAAAAATTCCGTCCAACAATAAAATATTTTCCACAAATTCTTGAAACATCAAATAAATTATTACAAGCTTGTAAAATTCTTGATATTCCATATGTAGTTACTGAACAATATCCAAAAGGTAATAATTTTTAAAAAAATGAAGAAATTTTAAAGTTTGTTTTTAATAGGTCTTGGTCGAACAGTATCTGAATTAGATATTGGTGATGTAAAACCATTTGAAAAAACACTCTTTTCAATGTGTACACCTGATGTCATATCCCATATAAAAGTACAAATTAAAGGTAAATATTTATTTTATTACCAAATTACCAGTCTTATGTGTTTTTTTTTATTATATAGATTTTAAAACTGCTATTATCTGTGGTATTGAAGCTCATGCTTGTGTATTACAAACAGCAATTGACCTTTTATCACAAGGTTATAATGTATATATCGTTGTCGATGCTGTTTCATCAAGATCATTGACTGATAGGTATTTATTTATATTTAATTTTTTTTATGTTATTATCATATAATAATTTAGAATGTATGCATTTGATCATATGCGTCAAGCTGGTGCTTTCCTAACAACATTTGAATCAATTATTCTTCAATTGACAAAAGATGCTAGTCATCCTAAATTTAAACAAATTCAGCAATTAATTAAAACATCTGCAGCTGATACAGGTCTTCTTGCATTACATAATATTCCAAATTCATCTTTATGAACAAAAAAGTTTTTTTTTATATCAAATGATGATAGTTAAACTTTAATTTTTTTTAAAAAAGATAATTGATATTATAACAGATTCGATAAATAAGTCAATATTTTTCAAAGATTAAAATGATAGTAATGTGATTTGTATTGTATATCGAAAAAGATATCAGTTTGTTTAGTTAATATATAGAGAAACACTCGTGTTACACTTGATTTGATGATTAATGGCAAATATTCATTGCAGGAAAGCCATAATTTTCCTGCTTATATATTGTCAACATTGTTCGTAAAATGCACTTACAAGAGAAGCACTTATTATGAGAGTAAAAAAGATGGAATATATTCAAGACTCACCTCAGAAAATTATTTTCTCCATTGTCAATTGAAAGAGAGCTCTTTCAAACCATTTAATCATCCTGAATAACACTACTGTGTCTTTACAATATTTCAAAGGCTTTTTATATTTTAACTTTGTTAATTTGGTGATGAAAGTTTTAAATTGACTTGAATATGTCTCGTTTTTTTTAATGATCAATACAAACACCTCGATCATTAGTGGCATAGGGTAAATATGTGCCATTAACAACTATTTTGAGCTAAAACAAGTAGGACATTGTACAACTTCTGTTTTTACATTTATTTCGACATCATTTTGTTTTATGATGCATTTTAAATTGAGAGAGAGAGAGAAACTAATTTGAAAATAATTCAAATAAAAAATGATGAAGTAAAATAAGACATAGAAGTTAAGACAATAAATAGGCTTTGAAAGAAATTCAAATTAATATATTTTTGTGTACTGTTTATATGCGTTTAGTATATGCGCACAACTATATTACATGTACATTTCAATATTTAAGGAGAAATATTTGTTTGTTTGTGGCACTGTTCTATTAATGCACTTAATCAATACATAGATATTTATGGTTTATATAATTTTTATCGGTCTATTGTTTTTTCGATATAGTTTTATCGTTGATGGTACTCATTTTCTTGGTGGTACAATTACATGGCGTCCACTGAATTCGTCTGCCACTGGAACACCCGTAGCTATTGTCATCACACAAACCTATTCGTGGACGTATTCACTGATGAAATGTACAACTTCTATGATTGCCAATAATCAATATGTCCCAACATATTCAACAATTTCGTCTGCAAAACTCCAATGCATTAGTAACTGTGGTAGTAGTTCAACGGGATATTCCAGTATAAATGTTCTTCCTCGGTGTACGGATGCTTCAGAAGTTGTCGGCATTACAGTTGGTCAGCGTTCCGACACAGTTTATCTACAGACAGCAGACGATTTTTCAGTTGCTTTTCAAGACAACGCCTGGCGTCCATTGGCAACTCATTCTTCTGCTGACTGGTCTGTTGCATCGCGTATCAATGTTAAACCAAGATCGGATAATGGCCTATACAACAATGCACCAGTAGCTACTGCTATGTCTCCTATCAATATTCCTGTAAATAAACCAACAGTGATCCATGTACCGGTGGGTGATGCCGATGGTGACACCATTCGCTGCCGATGGGCCACTAAATCCTATGGAGTTGATGAATGTGCGGACATATGTCCGCCTAGTTCACTCCCTCCGTCAACTATAATTTATCCTAATTGCACTATTGTCATAACAGGTCCAGTTGTTAACAATTGGTATGCCGTCGCATTAATGGTTTGTTCATGCTCAATTTCGAAAATATTATTTGTTTTTTCTTTGTTAATTAGGTAGAAGATTTTATTGATGGGTCGAGCACCACTCCACTAAGTTCAATACCTGTTCAATTTCTTGTTCATGTAGTTGCTCCTCCTACATGTACTACTCCACCTGAAATCATTGGACAACCAATCGAAGATTCCTGTATATTAGTAAAAGTTGGTCAAACTTTTTCATCTCAATTAATTGCTATAAACAAGTGTGGATCGAGTGTAACTATTGATGATATTGCAACATTATCTTTTTCTGGTATGGTACAAAGTAACTTAACCAAGATGAATTCCAGTATTTATTATAAAAATCTTACATGGATTCCAACCATGGCTCAAATCGGTTATCAGGTTATGTGTGCTATGGCCATTGACAGGTTGGTATAAATAGAAAATTCTGATAAGACAAATTTCTAATGTAACTTTTTCTTCACATTACAGTCAAGAATCCCAATCAGCACAATATTGCTTTAAATTTTATGTATCAACTGAAAATTTATGTTTTTGTCCTGGTGCATTATGTACTACGACAACAACATCGTAAAAAGAAATTTTTCTTTTCATAGTTAATCGAAGTATATCTTTCTTCAAGAACTACAAGCACAACAGCATCATCAACAACAAGTTCAACTACATCAACAACGAGCGGAACAACGTCAACAACAAGTTCAACCACATCAACAACAAGCAAAACAACATCAACGACGAGTTCAACAACATCAACAACAAGTTTAACTACAACAACAACAAGTTCAACTACATCGACAACAAGTACAACAACATCATCAACAAGTTCATCTACAAGCACAACAACATCGTCAACAAGTTCAACTACATCAACGACGACTAGTACAACGTACGTATATGTTGTCTCTCAGTAAACTAGTTTTTTTTTTCGAATTTTTGTTTATCCTCTGCAGTGCCACAACAACTACCTCAGTAATGTAAGTATTTTAAAATATCTTATGTATTTTTCAATAATGATTACTTTTTAATATTCACTACATCTATATATTCAAGGTAAGTTTTCTTTTTATCATAAATTGATTGTATTAAAATCTGCTCTCTATAGATCGACAAGCGACACAGAAGAATGTCTGTTTTTTTATTTGAATAGTATTCAAAATTTGAACAAGATACTTTATTTATTTCAGCCAATCGTAATAAATGGTTATTGATTGGAACTATTATTGGTATTCCATTACTGCTCGCATTTATCCTATGTTGCTGTTTATGCTGTTACTATTGTTGGTGAGTTTGATATTTTCTTAAAGATGAACACCTGCTATTTCTTTTATGTAGTCCGTGTGGTATTGGTCGTCTTCAACTTTCTGATTGTCAAGGACCATTTGAATTTTATCACATCGAATCTACCAATCAAACAAAAGATTATCCGTCCAGTACAACAGTTACACCTTCTGTCATTCAATCAAGACGTCCAAAGAATTATCGTATATATAATATTTTAAATGAAAGCTTCAATAGTTTTAATGATTCGTCATTATTATCGAATGACGATAATAGCAAGAAGAATTTATGGTATGACCATGGATATACAATGAAGTCTTTGAAAGATCAATCAATTAATTTTTCAGAAAAAAATCGTACTGTAAGAATGAAACCAAAACGAGTAACTATTTCTCCATTTTCATCAAAAATTTCGCCTTCAATATTCACAGACTCAAGCACGACTTTTAATTATTCTCAAAGAGATTAAATTCCATATTATAATCAAGCAAATAATTATCATTAAAAGTTCTTTTTTCTTCATGAAATCAATTTATTCGCGTGAGAGAAAACTATTCAAATATTTTTTGAAATTTTTCGAATATTTGTATGAATAATAATCCAAACTCTAAGAGGAGAATAATCATTTAATATTTGTACTCTTTCCTATTCGACACCTCAATATTTATTGATATTTCTGATATAAATTGAAACATTTGTTTATAGTCATTTTTGACATAAAAAGTAAAACTTCTTTGTTTGAATATTATATCTTGAACTCTAGAGTACATCATTTCTGTATGATACAACAATCTGTGGTAAAACTATTGAAAAGTAATGATCGGTTATAATACAAGATAATATGAAGGAAGGTGTCTCTCTATGTGAATCAAATTCTTTATAAGTTACTGGAACGGTTTACAGTTTCAAAGTTACCCATATGATGGGCTATCTGAGTTTGCCGCAAATTCATTTAAAAAAAAAGAATTTGACAATAATTTGATAGAGGTATTGAAGTATAGCTGTATTAAAGGCATTCGAGGTATACCTCTATTTAGTCTTTCCATTGTGAACATCAACAAGCGGATATCTTCACATTACAGAAAGAAGTAGGAAAGATGCGTTATAATCTCACTTTGATTACTGACTATATGCATCATAACTCATCATTTGTTTACGTGGTTCAACGTTTTATCATGGAATTCGTATGAAAGGGAGTGACCGAACAATTCGTTACAATGATATATTCCAATTATAATTTATCATTATTTTTTCATTGATGAAGTGCTCTATTACGTTAAGTTGAGAACACATAATTCAAAAAATGCAAAAAGTGTAGAGCATATTTCTAATAACTAGACCTGACTGTTTTTTTTATTTCGGTTTTTATCGTTATAAGAAATTCTGGCTCGACAAAAATTGGATTCGTTTTTCACTTTATGAGGAATATCGATGAGATGAAAAAACTCCAGACTTGAAATGTCATCAAAAGTAATCTTAGCACTGTAGAAGTCATCAATTAATTCGAGCTAGTTTGGTTTTAAATGTAGAGAATAACACATGATAGCCTTTAAACTAACAGAAATTGTACACCAAATACGGAAATTTAATAAAAGGACTTGATCAAACGCTATTCTGTTGCAGTAACACTTCTGCTTCTATAAGAAAACTTTTATCGCTGACACAATTCAAATATTCTAACTTTTAATGTATACAAGATGGGTATTGTATTACTTGAGAGCAAAAGTATAAGTTTATTTATAAGAAACACATAGGGGTATCCAAAAGTAGTGCCAATGACATTTTAATACCACATGCTAGGCTTAATAAAAGTTCCTTTTTACATAGGATGATAGAGAAAGAAATGCTCTATCTTTCTATACTATTTGATCACTATTGAACTGATATCGTAATGATAAAATTTGGATAAGAACTGTTTTTTTTTTTGAATGCTAGCTCGTTACAGTAGACCATAACGGATACGTTACTTTTGCATTTCATTTTACCATTGTTGAATACGTTGTATTAATAAAAAAAAGAAATATACCACAAAATGCAGCGTGAAAAGTTCTATAACTTCCACTGAGTCGCTTATTTTGTATGTGCACTTTTTGCTTTTGAAAAAAGAACAAAAGCCTGAGTGGCCAGGTTTTGACGATACAAAAACGGGATTTTCTTTTTAGAGAAATATGTATACGTTTTATCCTATTGTATTTTTGTATAGCTTGCCTTGTAAAATGTAGAGTTTTTCACGCTGCATCTTGTAGCGTATTCTATTTTTTTAAATGAAACATATCTAGTAATAAGAAGCTAAGATACAATGAAATGTATAAATCTTTTATCAAAACGAAAATCTCGTTTTCGTTATACCGAAATTTGGTTGCTCATAATTTTGTGCATTTCGAAGACAAAAAAGTGCACTTAGAAAATAAGCGATTCAGTGGAAGTTGTAGAGCTTCCCACGCTGCATCTTGTGGTATACTTCTTTTTTTTTATTTATATAATGTATTCAATAATGGTAAAATGAAATGCAAAAGTAACGTATCCGTTATGGTCTACTGTAACCAACTAGCATTAAACAAAAACAGTTCTTATTCAAATATTTTTCATTACGATATCAGTTCAATAGTGATCAAATAGTATAGAAAGATAGAGCATTTCTTTCTCTATCATCCTATGTAAAAAAGAACTTTTATCAAGCTTAGTATGTGGTATTAAAATGTCGTTGCCGCTACTTTTGGATAATTCTATGCAAAGTTCAATCGAATGAAAATTGACAGAAAAATGAGTATTGAAAATGATTTTTTTTAAAATTAATATGAAAATTGTGTTTCTTTCTCTATTCATAATTTGACGTGCCCATTATGCAGATGTTTCTCTTTTACATTATCATTAGAAAAAAATTGTAAATGAGAGAAAAAACTTCTACTTTGATTGTTGTCTTTTAAATGGAAAGTTTTCTTTTTACAGTTACTAGAGAAATACATCGAAATAAGAGTTGTTTTCTCGGAGAAATATCCAATTATTGTATAGGTTCAGGCTATACGATTAGAGGGAGGGGAGGAAGAACCCTTCCTAAATCTTTTCTTGCACTTTGCCTTTCTCTCTGAAACTTTTCTCAGGATATATATTGACGTATTTCAATGTTTTAATTGGGGCAAATTCATCAGAAATATATGAAAAAGAAAGCAGTCTCTTGGTTTTCCAAAGAGAAACAACCATTTTCTCTCAGAAAGAAAGCAGTTTACAGGTTTTCAGAAGAGAAAGCAGTCTCTTCATTTTCCAAAGAGAAACAACCGTTTTCTCTCAAAGAGAAAGTAATTTATCAGTTTTCCAAAGAGAAAGCAGTCTATTGGTTTTCAACAAAAAGAAGACAACCATTTTTTTCCAAGGATAGGGACCGTATCATAATATGTTTTGGAGAAAACATTTTTTTTTAAATTAGTGGGCGCTTTGTAAAGAGATAAATTTGATGTAAATATGAAAACTGCTTTCGCTGCCGTTATCTACGAGCTGACGTAACGAAGACAATACTTTCATTCAGTTGGTATTTTACTGTCGTTCTCTATATGTCATCTTTTCATATGTATTATGTCTAATGGTTTCTATCCCTATCATATGATGGATATTTCCTAAAGATCTATGACCCACTTTCCTATATATAGCCTGTAGTTTTTTTATAAATAAACCAAAGTGTGATGCGAATATATTCATCTTCAATTATCATTCAACCAACGATCTAGAGTTAATCCACCTGACAAAGTTCAAAATGTCAAGTCAACAACAGGGATTTCGCCCGTTATGTCGTGTTTCTGTACAAGTGAAAAATTTCAAGCGTCATTGGGATGCTCAACATGCACAATATGAGAAAAAGAAAACCTATGATAAAGTCTTTAACTCGTTAAAAGCAAATATTTTGAATCAATCAAAATCAACAACCACAATTGATACACTATTCGGAATAAAAAAACGCCGATTAAGTGCTGAAGAAAACGTTCAACAGCAATCGCTGATTACAGTTGTACAAGAATCTTCCTTCACTACCGATAATGTTCCAACTTTTGATTTTGTTTGTTCACCGTCGTCGACTTTTTGTATTTGTTCAACAGAAAGTGACAACAATAACAGTCGTGCTGAAGATATTCATATTTTACAACAAATTCTAAATGATATGCTCAATCAATTTGAAAGTGAAACAAACATTATACCCTTATTTACTACATCTGTTGAAAATGATGATAAAATATCCTGCAATGAGCCAATTACTGATACTAACGATGTTGATATGATTGACATTGAAAATATACATGATCAGGATAGTTCTTGTACATTAACAAAAATGAAACATCCATCTATCACTATACCAATCAATCGTCCACAGTGTACTAAAGTGTATCTACCTGGTGTTGAATTTATATCGGATTTTGAACTGAAATTTGTTGATCAACAATGGTATCGTTTACAAGATGAGGTTTGGTTACCGAGCGGTGAGGGTGGCGAGTCCAAGCCAAGTCCATCATGGTTCACAGGATCACGATCCACATGACTTCGTGCTGCACATTCAGAGACTAAATATGATCTCATATGTGTAATATGTGCAAAAGCAGCCAAGGATGATTCAAGGATACTGGAAAGTCTAGGAAGTTTTATCTCTCGTCCTTAGTGGAAGTTAATACATCAAAGCCTCGAAGGTATGATTAATTTTTGAAATCTTTGTGTTGATCTTGTCCTATATCAGACCAAAAGTTTCATGTTACTGAGATCAAAGCAGTAAGACATTGGACGAAAAAAACGTCAGGTTTAGGTCGAGTATCTGGTTTTAAAAATGTGAAATCCAATGGACTTTACCTTCGTCACCACTGTGTATATTCTTTAGGTATTAAACGGCACGAAGAATCAGAGCTACATAAGAAATCGTGTACAATACATGAAACAGAATTACAATCGGAAGAACATGGAACGGTCCGTAGAATGCTAAATGCAACGAAAATTAATAAGAGGGAAGCATGTTTGAATTATTTGCGTGCCCTTGCGCGTTCATTCATTTTTCTATTGGAATAAGAATTCGCATTTATGAATTTCAAAGACCTGATCAAATTACAAAAATTAAATCTGGCTGAACCAATAGTTCGATGGCTTTCTGCGGCTAGCAAAAATGAGTATTATTGAAGTGATGAGAGTCGAGGTGATTGGTTGATAAGTGTACAAAAATGGCAATGGAAAAAGCAACTAGAAGAACTGATAGACGTTACATATACTACCATTATCGCTGATGAATCGTGTGATGTAACAATAGTAGAACAATCATGTATCTGTCTTAGATATATCAATTCATCTACTGGTGAACTAGTGAAACGAATAGTACGTCTATGTCAAATAAATTCTCAAACAGGAGAGGTACTTATTATCAGTCTTATCTTGTAATCTTCAATTCTATTTTTATAGGCTATTTTTGATGTTATTAATCAATTTTTGTTTGAATTGCAAGGTGAATTAGGCAAAAAATTAATATTGATAGGTCAGTGTTTCGATGGAGCTTCATCATTAAGATTTCAAGGTCAAGGTCATATTCGGTCAAGGATTAATGCATTTGCTACATATATTCATTGCCGAAGTCACTTGATTAATTTGGCCGTAGTAGATACGTTAACAAGTGAATTTTCTAAATCGTATGAATTAATTCAAAGAGTACTTGGATTCCTTCGTGAATCTGCGCAACGTGTAAACACTTTAAAAAACTCACAGATTCTTTATAACACAAGTAAAGAAGGTAAAAAAATTTCTATTATCTTATCGAGTAACAAATAAAGTTAGAAATAGACGACTTTTTTTGTATAGAACGAAAGTCCTGCGTTCGGTCACGATCGTATGCGAATGTAGGACTCTAATAGGAATTTGTTTTTTATTTGATCGTTCATGTCTTTACGTTTTGATTTATTTTATTTTCCTTAGGATCGAAAATTCCAACTCCAAGTGAGACTCGCTGGATATATCATTATTAATTAATCCATTTTGCCTGGACACATGTTGTTTCGATCGTCTCAGCTTTAATTCAGATAAGCGAAAACAATACCGATGAATCCGAAACAGCAGCCGAATATGTAATACGTTTTGTAAATCAAAAACTTGTCTTTGAAATTGGTATCATGACTATAACACTCGAACATGCCAAAAATTTCATGAAGCAAACAGAATATCGATCAACAACATTCGATAAATTTTCCAAATGTTTGGGTTCAACAGTTGTTCGTATTAAAAATACTTTCATTGAATTTCATCATGATATTTACAAACAAAAGATTCAAGCCTTTCGCGATCTGTTACCCCAACAACAACGAACAGCTCATTCAACTTGAAGTCATTGCACTTCGAACGACGACAATAATGGTGAAGTTCATACAAATATAGAAACTTTAAAGAATAATGCTGAAAAAATGGTGAATTCTACACTTCGTTCGACTGGCCAAAGATTTGGTAATGATTCTTGCATTATTATGGACCACATTTCGATGTTCGCAAAATTGAATGATTACAATGACGATGACGTGTTATAAAATGGATTATTAAAGATGTATTGTACTCCAATGGATTATAAACATGTAAGAACTGATCAGAAAATATATGAAAGAACAGATGAACAGCTATTATCTTTTCGAAGACTAAAAAACGAATTACCACAAGTGCGTACTATAATAGAGAGTGCGAAGAGTGGCATCAAACGAAATAATAACAATGAAAAAATGGATGATGAACTTTGTCTGTTAGATATTGCTAAATATATTACGGCCAATGCACGATATTTAATACCTGAATGGTTCAAGTTTTACCAGATTTTAGTAACTCTTCCAATAGGATCTAATGAATGTGAGCGCAATTTTAGTGCTCTCAAACGAATCAAAACAAGACTAAGAAACAGTTTGTCAGAAACAGCATTAGAAACTGATGTTAAATTCACAATATTAAAACCAAATGTTAGCGACAATGATTTGGATATGGTTGAGAAAAATTTCTACCTCAATCCCGGTCGAGCAAAAGCGCGCAATATCAAAATATATGTTCATGAGAATGAAGACAATAGTGACGATGAAATTGACTAAATGGAAGAGCAACCGCTTACAACAACAATCCTTTTTGAATAGCAGATAAGAACAGATTTTTGTATTTTACAATAATAAACTTATTTTCATCTCAGTTTTTATACTACTGTATTAGTGCAAATCAATAGTATGAGAGATAGCAATGCTCATACTTGGTAGTAAACACTAGAAAGTTCGAATTGAGAGTTATATTTTGATTTTTAAAAAAGCGGATGCAGTCGTTTTTTTTTGGCTTTGGAAGACTTTCTCCCTGCATTTTTCCCGTCCTGAAGAAAATGAAACGAAAGCTCTGCACTCGTATGATAAAAATCGAATATGTCTTTTACCTATTCCGATCAAGTCTGCCGTTCTATACATTAGAAACAATATAATACAGATAAAAATCCTTTCTTTTTATACAAAAGTAAAATAAAACGGAATATTTTGATTCAATTGCACACATTATGCTTCTGTAAATACAGAACCTTCCTGCGAAAAAAAAATTGAAAGTAGTGCGCACACTGATTGCTTGACTACTGAATGATTCTGTTGAATTTGTTTCAACAAAACAGATATGAAGAACGAGAGAATTCGAAAAAATGTACATCACCGACGATCGAATGAGCGAAGAGAAAGAAAAAATACGAGTGTATTTTCATTATTGTTACCAAATTTTTTTCGTTTGTGTGTGTCATTAGTGCGCCTGTGACAGTAGAATGTATAAATCATTAAAATCGAAAGAAAAATAGTATTATATATTTTCTTCTTTTCTGTCTTACTGAATGTCTTCAAGAATTTTTTGTCATTGTCGATTCTCAATTGCATTTTTCTCTAAGACTTGTATTCTAAGCATTTTTGAAATTATTGTCTAAGTTTATTAGAACCAAACTAGTTTTCACGCTTCGCAAACTTAATTTTTTTTCATCTGATGCAAATATTTATAGATTTAATATTTGTCATCTGAGACAGTGATGGGCAGTTTTAGTTCATATTTTTTAAACTTGTTTAGTTTTGTGAAAATTTACATTGAAAAGCGAAGAAAATGACCATGGAAAATATTTTGATAACATATTAAATAATGACACTTTCAAAAATCGAACTTAAGAAAATGAGTTTTAGAGTTCTGCTTTGTATTTCTCGATTGGAACGATGATTTCGTCAATCAGTTACTACTCCTAGATATATGTACATATGTCATATGTATATAGTTCTATATATGAACATATAAAGGGTGAACCAAAAGTCTTGGTACTTGATAGAAAAATTTCTTTTTCTAGCTCATTTCAGATACAAAACCTACATAAACTTGGGCATATAGTAGCTTGTTACCAAGGAAATATTATCCTAAAATTGCACACTTCTAACCTCTATTATAAGAATGATTTGTACATCCGAATACTAAAGATTTTTTCTTGTATGACGTGTAAACTCTTTATTGATAAAAACATCTAGAATTAGTAATTTCTATCAAAAATACAATCATCAATAACACTATAATCGATACTTTTCTATTTTGTTGTAATCTTTCTTGTTGATTGAGTAGCCCTTCTTCTCAATCAAAGCTTGTAGTCGTTTGGATATTGAATTAATCTATTTGGAACACATTGCTCGAGTGATTGTATTTCAGATTGTTACAATTCGGTTTTAATGATAATACATTTTCAAATTCTTCTTCTTTTAATTTCTCTTGAATATAATCTCAAATATTTCAATGGGACGAATACTAGACATTTTGCTAGGTTGTTCTTTAGGTTCAATAGATTCGTAGAAAATTTCATTGATTTTCTCTAATGCATAATGTGAACGATATTTCGAAGCCGTATCATCTTACCGGATAACGTTCAAATCATCATAAAATATGTTGATATGAGGTTTAAATTCTTGTTCAATTAATTTAATATATGAAAATTGATCCATAGTTGCTCGCTTCTTGTTGACATTTTCACATTCGCATTTCAATCATTCATCAACGAAAATTGATGAACTTCTTGAAACTAAACGATGTGATGATATACCACCAAATACCATTTTACTAATACTAAATTTTTCTTGACCGATTGTTTGTGCTTCAATAGGAATTGTTGCTTTACTAGTCGACCAAATGATATTATTTTTATTATTATTACTTTCTTGTATTAACTGTATACGTCCACTGAAATTAGTATTAATTAAATGTTTCCATTTAGAATATGATCTTGTTGGTTTCATTTCGAATCTTTTTACTAATTGTTTTGCGTTGTTCATTCTTTGGTGTCGTTGTAGAGAAGTTTTTGTGATCATGTTATTTCCCAAGGTCTTAGTGTAATATCCTCTTTCAATGCTCTTTGAACATTATCATACGAAGATTTTTATTGTTTACGTTTCAATAATGCATTAGTTTTTCGAATGAATTTTCCACGTTTATTTTCAACATTAAATTTAACTAATGATGTGAATTTGGCTGTTCATATTGTTCTGAGCCTTCTAGATCTTGTTCTTGGATCTATTGTATGTCTTTTAATTCTATAATTCATATAATGAACAAGTACATGTCTTGTCTGTGATGGTGGACAATCACTATTTTGTAGTTCATTAGGCATATCACTTGATGATCATTTGTTGTCTAAGTTTTTTGTATTTTCAAGACATTCACACTTATTATAATCGATAAAATCAAAAAATTACATATTGAACAAAAAAAACTCAAAAAAACTCATAAAAAGATCACTGAAATTGGTTGATGACAATTGCCAAAGAGCATAAAGAGTGTCACGGAAATACTGAAACGATTTTAAAATTGATCGTTCTCGCGTTTAACAAAACCAAAATTTCTGGAACTTTAGTATATTATTGGACATCCTGTGTTCTACATAACTACAAAGTTTCAGGACTATAGCTTGTACTATAAATGAGAACCTGTAGCAACACCGAAGTATACTATTTTTTCAATTTTCCAGATCATCTTTGGATTGTGCAACATTTTTAAAAATTTTGTCTATATCTCAGCTTAGATACATGTTAAAATCTTGAGTATTTTTTAAAAGTACGCCCTATGAAAAGCTCTACAAAAATTACAATAACAAAGCCCTCTTGATTTGTGTTAATAGTTTCTACCAGACTCAAAATGAAACCTAAATATAGTACTACCACTTCTCGCCGTATTGTGCGTCATAAAAAAAAGGTTTAGAAGACTTTTTTCCTTTCCAATGGGGATTTGTTTATACAATTTTTGTAGAGCTCTATACGATGCATCTTTTGAAAAGAATATCAAAACTTTAATATTTTCTCAAGCTGAGATGCATGCAAGACAAAAAAATGCCCCAAAAATTTCTTTATCATGCACAGTATTGTGAGAAGCAATATTATCATGGAAGTTTTTCATTTTGAGTTTGGTAGAAACTATTAACACAAATCAAGAGAGATTTGATATTGTAATATTTGTAGAGCTTTTCACGGTGCATATTTAAAAAAAAATCGAGATTTTAACATATATCTAAGTCAAGGGATAAACACTTTTCCAGACCTGAAATACAAGAAAATTGAATAAAAGTATATGTCGATGTTGCTACAGAGTCTCAACTATAGTGCAAGCTATAGATCTGAAACTTTGTAGTTATGTAGCACACTGGATGTCCAATAATATGCTAAAATTTCAAAGACTTTGGTTTCGTTAAACGCGAGAATGATAAACTTTAAAATCGTTTCAGTAATTCTGGGACATCCTTTATAAGAAATAATCAAAAAAATTACATCAAATGACTCACAAGAGGCACATCATATGAAGGACAGATGGGATATATCACATTCCCCACTCTTCTTTTCTTTATATCGATATACGTCTCTTCAACTCATATATACATAATGCATATGATTGGTTCAACATTAGTCATGTTTCGTTCATATCTGATTATTAATGTGTGTTTTTTCGTTCTGCTTTTATTGTCAACATGAGTCATAATGAATAGAAGACAACCCTTGAACAAGAAAATGGGCTGATGAACATTTGATCGTATATATAAATACATCGTATGAAGTAGAAAAAACATCATATTCGTATAGAGAATAAAATCAAATAATCAATAATTTATTCAATAGTGAACTGAAGAAATGTTAATAACAGTTACTCTTCTATGCATAATGATTTGTCTAATTGGTATATATTTATGGACAATTCATAATCGTTATAATTATTTCAAACGTCATGGTATATCAGGACCAACACCTCAATTCTTTTTTGGTAATTATAAAGCATTATGGTCAACAAAATCATTTTCAAAACAAATCCAAGAATGGACTCGTCAATATGGTTCAATATATGGATTATATGCTGGTACAAGACCAATGTATATTGTTTCTGATGTTGATTTTCTTCAAGAAGTTTTTATAAAACAATTTTCATCATTTCATACACGTCATGTATCAAGAATATTTAGTGTTCAAAGTGATGGTAGTACTCATATATTTCGTGCTAGTGGAGCAAGATGGCGTCGTCAACGATATGTTATTAATCCAACATTTTCAACTTCAAAACTTAAACTTATGTCTCCTTTACTTAATGGATGTATTGATGCATTTATAAACAAAGTTTCTCAATTTTCACAAAATGAAAATAAAGATATTGAAATATTTGATTCATATGAACGATTTGCTATGGATGTTATTTGTAAGTAAATTTGTATAAAATAAATAATAATTTAATTCATTATTTATGATTTAAGGGCGTTGTGCATTTGGTATTGATACTGATATGCAAAATGATATTAATAATCCATATTTACAAAAAGCAACTGAAAATTTTAAAGTAGATTTTGATGATTTATTAGTTTTTCGATTGGCTAATTTTTTCCCAATATTGTCACGTCCATTACATTATATTACATTTGGTTTAACAGATATTCGTAAAATATTAATAAAACTAATACCATCTTTAAAAAAATATGTCGAAGAACGTGCACCTATATGGATAATGAGACGTGTTCAACAAGTTGTTGATATTCGAACTAATCCATCATTAAATTTACCAAAACGAATAGATTTATTACAATTAATGATTGATTCTTCAACTAATGGGAAAGTTATTGTAAGTTGATTGAATTTGATAATATTTCATATTTATTATTCTGATAAAAGAATAAAATATATTTTTTTGTATAAAAAATCTTTTTTGATTATTTTAGGATCATGCTAATGACGATTTAATGTCAAAATCATTACGATCAGATGAAATAATACCAAATGTATTTGTATTTATGATTGCTGGTTTTAAAACAACATCAATTGCACTTGCTTCTTCAACATATATATTAGCTACTAGATTAGATATTCAAGATAAAGTTTTTGAAGAAATTAATCAATATGATTGGGAAAATAATGAAGAAGATGCTTATGATATAGCAGCTAATTTACCTTATTTAGATTTATTTATACGTGAAGTTCTTCGAATGTATCCTATAACTGTTAAAGCAACAGCACGTGTATGTAATACAACTACAACTGTTTGTGGTCATATTATTGAAGAAGGTCTGTTTTACAATTTTTGGTTTTTTTGTTATTGATGTTGTTTTTTGTTTTAGATAGTGTTATTCAACCAGATGTATTAACTATTCATTACAATCCAGATTTATGGGGTCCTGAAGATCCAAATGTTTTTGTTCCAGAACGTCATTTAGTTAAACGTCATCCTGCTGCTTGGTTACCATTTGGTGTTGGACCGCGAAATTGTATTGGTATGAGATTTGCTTTGATAGAAATGAAAATGTGTTTAATTCAATTACTTCGACAATATCGAATATTACCTGGTGAGAAAATTGAAGAAGGATTCAAACACAAAGAAAAATTTGGTATACAACCAAATGGAGTTTTTATTAAAGTTGAAAAACGCTTTTCTTCATAGAATTGTTATTACTTTTCTCTTGTTCTTGTGAATTTACTTTTCATTAAATATAGTTATTTTTGTATTTAATTAAATCAATATCTGTTCTATGATTGAGAAATATGATTTGAATTTCTGATAAAACATTGCATGAACAAACTAATCAGGAATTTTCGTTTTATATAGTTATCTTTTCATGATCGAAAATTAAAATTTAAACAAAACCAACATTCCATTTGAATTTCAAAATAAACGACAATCTCTTAGGTGGTTTCACAAAAAAAGAAGGTATTTTTGAAAAATACTGTTCTTCTAACGAAAAATTGAGACAAAATAATGTTTGACTCACAGCCTCAATTAAGTCAAATGATCCACTCCTCTATTATGCTTAGGATGGTACATCTACTGTACTTGTACAGTTACGTAACTAAATAAATTAAATGTGCCTCCCCTACTCGTAGCCCCGTTAACGACTAGTACAACGTGCGTATATGTTGTCTTTCAGCAAACTAGTATTTTTTTCAAATTTTTTGTTGATCGTCTTCAGTGCCACAACAACTAGCTCAAAATTATATGTGTTTTTAAAAAATCTGATGTATTTTTCAATAATAATTACTTTTTAATATTCACTACATCTATGTATTCAAGGTAAGTTTTCTTTTTATCATAAATTGATTATATTAAATTCTGCTCTCTATAGATCGACAAGCGACACAGAAGAATGTCTGTTTTTTTATTGAATAGTATTTAAGTATTAAACAATATATTTTATTTATTTCAGCTAATCGCAATAAATGGTTACTAATCGGAACCATCATTGGTATTTCATTACTGCTTGCATTTGTCCTATGTACTGTATGATATTGGTCGTCTTCAACTTTCTGATTGTCAATGACCATTTGAATTTTATCACATCGAATCTACCAACCAAACAAAAGATTATCCATCCAATAAAACAATTATACCTTCTGTCATTCAAGATTCATCATTATCATTGAATAACGAAAATAGAAAGAAGAATTTATGATACGATCATGAATATGCCACGAAGTCTTTGAAAGATCAATCAAATGATTGTTCAGACAAAATTCGTACTATATGAATGAAATCAAAGTGAGTGACTATTTCTCCATTTTAATTAAGAATTTCGTCTTCAGTATTCACAGACACAAGCATGACTTTTAATTATTGTCAAACAAATTAAATTTCGTATTATAATCATGCAAATAATTATCATTAACAGTTTTTTTTCCTCATGAAATCAATTTATTCGAATGAGAGAAGACTATCTCTTTACGACACAACAATCTGTGATAACATCTGAAAAGTAATGATCGGTTTTGATACAAGATACCATGAATGATGGTTTCTCTGTATGTGAATCAAATTCTTTATAGGTTGCTGGAACGGTTTGCATACCGTTTTCAGTTTCAAAGTTATCATTAATTATAACTCTCTAATCATGTTGCTCTGTGTTACTCATATATTCTACACTTTGATGTTTTCTTTTAATTGAATGCCGTCAGTCAAACTAGAGGTTTAAATGACTGGTCTTTGCCAGGAATTATCAATTCAAAAAAAAAACGAAACATCCAGATTTTTTTTTGGCTAAATCGTTTGACAGTAAATTTTGAGTATGTGGTTGTTTTTCATGTTACAAAAATGTCACAACTGTTTTAGGAGTTAAAGATCAAAACAATTGGAATATAGTACTTCATTTCAACAAATAATAAAAGTCGAAACAAAGAATAACTCAATTAACTAGCCACACTGTACCAATTTGATAATTTTCAATGGATTACAACTACAAGCGAAACTTCAATATCATATTTCACGATATTGGCAGGTTTTCTGATTGTATTATCAAATTCGTCACGTATTTTGTGTTCAATTAATAAATGCATGGTCTCACTGAAAGACATAACGATAATAATGTATTACGTCATCGATATTCATCTCACTTATCGAACACTGCACTTGCAATCATTATTATTTAGATCAGTGAAGTGAGTAAACATGTGAGAAATCTATGGTAAGATTAACTTTTTGCATTATCTAATGTAGATTTATGCTAAAAAAACCGATCCTTATCATTATTTTATCTTTGCATTTCTGACTATACCTTGTTGCATTAGTTTAAATAGTTGATTTGCTTTTTTTTGAAATTATTACCTACTATCATTCAGTTGCTCGAGTAATATTGAATCGAAAATACAAATATATGATCAGTGGATTAGATTAATTTAAAAGTTAGATTTCGAGTGTATGGTAGAATTTAATTTGAAGAAATTGATACATTCTCACAATAATGATGAGTTTTTTGTTTTTGATCTCGGTTTTATATAATCAATCATTGGTAATTCTTCTAGGAAAAAATCAATGGATTTGTATAAGAATGCTTTTTGTTTTTCATATTTGAGATATTTCTTCTTTGCATCAATTTTCAAGATCAAATAAAAAATTTCTTAAGTCCATCAAGAATCACGCAAGCTCTAATTTAGATTCCAACAGCATTATTTGTACTCAAGATTTGAGTGCAAAAAGAATTGGTAATCACGTGCTCAATTTGCGATGCGTTTCAAAACATACTGTTTACTGAAAGGAGTGTAAGATCTTACAGTAACCCTATCAAGTCTTATTTGCATATTATTATTTTCATTTTTTTCTTGATTATATTTATTTTGGATGAAATGCACTTATCTTTTGCACTGCATCTTATTAAAAATCGGTATATAAAAAGCAGTGAAAACATTACATTCTTCACGCAGGAGAACACACACACATACATTTTTTTCTCGTAGCATGAGTGCTTTCGACCAATCAAGTTGCAGTATTACTCTCAATGGAACTATTCTATCGGCAACATGCAAAAAAGCAGATGGTAGAACTGATTCACACTCAACACTTGATTTGAATTCTGCCATTGCTAATGATAATGGTCAACTTGTTCCTCGTCATGGTGGAAATTTTGGCGCATCATGCACAAATATTATATTGACAAATGGCAGCTTACTGACATGCACGGCAAGCAAAGCGGATGGTTCGAAGGTTAATGCTCAAATCGATCTATCAACTTTTATTGCTAATATTGATGGACAATTACGTGCCAGCTAATTATATGTCATTTCATTCAAATTGAAAGACAGAACTTAGATTACACTTTTTTTATAGATCATTTTTCAATTTTCTAAATAAACAGTATTTTTTCTTTCCAAGGCAAGATAATTCATGACTCTTGTGTAAACAGAAACCAAATTAAATTTGATTTTAACAATTTGATTAGTCAATAAACTCTCTCATTTTATTGCCTAGTAAATAACACAAATATATATTAGATTTTGTTGCCTCTTTTGTTTCTGAAACGAACTTAATTGTAAGATGAAATAACCTTGCTTTATTCAATCATTTTGTGTAAATATTATACATGTTTGAACGGTAGCACATGAAGAATAATTGATGTCATCAGCATAAACAAAGATTGAGTTCGTTGTAGAGACATACTCAAGAACGAAGAAAAAGCACTTTATTTATTGATGTGTAATAATGAGAAACCTTTTGTTGGCATAGCTACATGGTTATGAAATATTATATTCTTAATATAATGACTATTATTCATATGTCAGCATGAATAAAAAATGAAAACACAGTGCATTTTCATTACATTTCGCAATATGCAATTATAGAACACAACAAACATTTTCGTAAGATCAAGCGAAAAAGTGCATTTTTGCTTTGTTTCAAACAACGATTCCATCTAAAAATACCACAATAATATGAAATTGAAAAGTAAATTGAAAGACATATCTGTGTTTTATCTCCGATAAATGAATAGATTCAAAATACAAATTGAGTTCTATCCATTAAAATTTGAATGCTCCTAGAATGAATACTTACTAAAGGATTACTATTGACTCCTTAGAGATACTGCAAGTATCCAAAGTCTGTCGAAATTTTGTCTGTTTGAGGAAAAAAAACATATTGGAAGGGGTATTTTGAAGTGTTTCAATAGAGAAAAATTCATCATAATAACATTTTTGACTACTGATGATGAAACATTTTGAACTGCCCAATCGATTTTGAGTTGAAAATCAATGTATAAGATAGATCTGAGCGAGATATGAAAAATCTCAAAAATATAAAGCTCTTTAAGCCTTCTGCTCAGACTGAAAAATATGTTTTGTTTTAGAATTTTTTCTACAGATTATGCTTCTCTTCTTTCATTATTTGTTCCTCTTTTTAGTCACAGTCAATAAAAGAAATAGAGTGACAACAACATGAAAAAAAACAAGAAACTTGTCAACATATGCTGATGATCGAAGCTTGATTTTCGATTGTCTGCCTCTACTTTTGAGCCAAAATATAAATAAATTATTGATATTGACACAGGTTTATTATGATCGATATTTAATAATTATTAATTGATTTTACATTAGTTTTTTTTTTGTAACAACTTTTAAATTCCTTTAATAATGAAGAATAAGTAATAATAAGTGATTATTTCTTATAGTTAATGGTCAAATGACTTTTAGTACAATGGCCTCAAATTCAGAGTCAATGGTTCTCTAGTATCTTTCAAGTCTCTCTTAGATCTTAATCCAAGTTTATCTAGCATGACGAAATCAGATCCCAGATTAGCTTATATCTTGTTGTTAATATTTGGTATGTATCAGATTTATTCCTGTTTCTAAAACGATTCATCAAATTTATCGAAAGATTGAGGAACTGGATCTATGCTTTCTTTCAATACGTTTGATCGGTAATGTTTGTTTCTGTGAAAGACTATTCTATGTTGCAGGAACATTAAAATACGCTGGTCTGTATTCCTGTTCATCTGTATAGTAGTGCTATCACTATCTTCGATGCACGACCATTCAAAATGTTGAGAAATTTAGCTGTTTAATTTAGTAGGAATCGATACTAGCTTGATCTTAATACAAGGAATCGAATCTTTTGCGAAGAAAACAACATTAATCGCTCTCATCCTTCTTTTTTTTTCAAATAGTACTTTATACTTTTATATTAGTTTCGTCGCGATTGTCTGGTAAATTATTTTCTGGTTTTATTTTATTTCCTCTGGTTTATTATTAATTACGTGTGAGTTTGTTGTGCATATTTATAGAGAAGATCTTATGATAAGTAATGTAAAAAGTTAGAACTCGATTACGTCACACTTTTTTATGTCGATTATGTCGTTGACATATTATCTACAATTGGGCATCTATATGAAAGATTAAAAACGTATTACTACCATTTAGAAGTTGATGAAGGCTCTGAAATATATTGCAATACTCCACAATTGTCTAAACATAAGCTTTAACGCTTGTGCAGTGTCTTTTTTGTTTATGAGAAACTATATGAAAGCAGTCTTGTGACTGGGGTTTTATTGTCAAGAAACAGACTCATTGGTATTCAAATCTACGCTCACTATTGTCTTGGAAAAATGTATTTAACTTTTACAAAAGGATATGAAGTGCGAAATTACATGTATAAATGGAAGCGACTAGCCGCTGATAACACAGGCTCATTGAATATACGAATCCGAGAAAATTTAGCATATTTTATTTTTAGACAGTTGCGCAAGGTTTTTATTAGAGTGGAAATTAAGTATAACGATGACTTTTTAGAATGATCGTGAAATCAAAACTACAACGAATAGTTTACATCGGAGTCTGATTTTTATAATTCACGTTGAGCATACTACTACTTTGGATACAGAAATTTTTCGCAAGAAAGCAGACAGTGTCGATAAAAAAAGAATTTATAGACAACTTGTCGATCGATCAAATCCTATTCGTTTAAATTGTATTCGAAACAAGTAAAAACCGGAAAGTTTCTTCTCAAGACCAATTCTAAGAACAATTTTTTTTGCAGAAAGACAACGCTCTAAAGGTACCTTCAATGGAAAATATCACTAGCCAGTGTGTATAAAATTAGCTCCTATGCAGATAAAAGAACCAGACATTTTTTTCTGACCCTATAACACTCAAATCAACCCGTGGATGAATCGTACTTTCCTTCTAACCACTTCACCTATTATGTAAAAGTACTATTTCACTACTACTGTATTTTTCACGATTTTCTTTCATATGATCTTTGTTCTTTGATATCTGTTGGCAAATAGAAAACTTCTATATTAATTTTATATTTTAATTAACTATTCATCATATATGGACACTATTTGTTGCTTGTATACTTAAGTTTTCTTCCATACTATATGCACTTCGTCATCTTTCATGCCTTTGAGGAGTATATCCACTAAATAATGGGAAATACAAATAAATTTATAATAAACTACCATGATAAGCAGTTATTCGACATTGTTTTAACAACAGAACGTTATAACCACAAGGATTGAGCAAAAATATAAAGGACTCCAAGACAAATTTTAACTTAATAAGGAAGTTTCATGTAAAAGTTGTTATAGCTCTGACTGAAACGTATAATGTTCTTCTATTATAACAAAAATATTTTATTTCTCTGCTATCATTAAGATCTGTTTAGAACTACAAACAAATAGTAGATAAGCTTTTACTTCAATTGATAATCAAAATATATACAAGAATATAGCAAATCCTATCAACAATCTAAATACTAATTATTCATCTGATAAGAAGTAACTTTACTAACATCAATCTACCGATGAGATGTTTATGAAATTGTGATGAAATGGTAAGTTTTGATTGTCAGTCGTGAACCTTTTATCTATACATTATTTGGTCTAATTGATTATCATCTTGTTCACTCAATATTTTTAACATTACCAGCATTCTTGTTAACTATGAGTAAAAGCAGCTTGATTGTGCTGATACTATTTACATCAAAGAAGAAAGGCATAAAATTCAGTTTTGTGTTACAAAATGAGTTAAAGAGAATATTCAAAAGCTCAAATCGATCTTTACTGATAAGCAAATTTTTAGAATATAGCCAATTTCACTCCTAGTTTTAAGCTTTCCGAGAAATGTTGGCTAGGAAGGAATTTTAAAAGAACATAGATTTTGTTGGAGAATCGATAGAGTTTTAACTTTGATAAGTGAAATTATACTTAGACTATTACTATAGGATCTGGATATAGCATTCGTTTTAGTGAAACACGAACATCTCAGGAGAAGAGTGAAGATATTGGAGTGTGAATTTAATTGAATCATAACAGTACGAAAGTACCAATTTCGATAGGTTATCCTATCATTATTTTGTTTAAAATCATTAATGAATTCGGAGCTTTTGAGTTTGAAAGGAATGCGCTATAAAATGGTAGCAAACAATAATGCTCTTCACTATGACAATCTCGAGTGGGAGTGGAATTCTATAAACTAGATTTTGTAGTGCAATTATACCAGGTTTTATCAGGGAGAGCTACACGACATTACGGAATCACGAATCGAGGATTTCTCCAACGTTTAAGTGGAAGTAAAATTTCTACATTCAGACTAAAAAAGGTACAAATTTAAATCAGTATATCTTTCGTAAAATACAGTAGCATTTTCGTAGCTTTCAGAATAGGATTAGCGAAACTAAAGAATGAACACTGCTTTTGGTACATTGTCGAGTTCCTACAGAAAAACTAAACATACGAGAAGTAACCCTATGATCGAATTTTTTCGGAATCTGACAATTACATAAGGGTTCAATTGAAATTGTTTCATCTGAGATGTAATCTCACAAATGATCTAGATGGAATGAGAAAAAAAGTGTTTTGGAATTTTTGGACATACGGTTTGAGCTATCCAAACTAAAAAAGTATCATTTTTATAGAGCTCATGAAGTCGTATTCAGAACAAGTATAGGAGTCTTTGAAAATGTCTCTAAACTAATCGTCGATGAGTCTGCTCGAAATGGCTGTTTCATTCACCTCCATTAAATATACACGTGTGCTTTTTCTTGCTTATCGAGTAAAGAATGGATAAACAAGACAAATTGTATGATGCAGCGTCGTGAAAAAATAAAACATACGCGAAAGACCTTCATCCGTGCACGTCTTGTCACGGTTCATTAAGCCAGATATATAAGCATTACTTGAAAAAACGCACTCATTTCACTGAATATAAATAAGCAATATATCTTTTTGCTACCTACATACATCGAAACAATATTGATACATTCTACTATTAATTATTAACGTAAGTGTATTTAGTTGTCTATATACTGATTTGCCTACCTCACGGAACACTTCAGACATCAGTATTTATTTCGAAATTCGAAGGAGACGTTCATGTCATATTAAAGAGCAAACTCGAACTTTGTTCATTGTAATGTATTTTGTCTTATTTTAAAACTACTCATACATCTAAATGGCAAAATTCAAACATTTGCTATCAAATGTAATGTAAATTATCATGTATGATCTTTCCTTGATGAAAGAATATATTTTAGTAAGATTTAATAGGATTCTAGAAAAACGCCTATATGATAAATGTATAATTGACCACTGAGAAGAAACTATGTGGAATCTTGAATATTTCTTGATTGATTTCGTTACTGTTGCAGCACTCCTTTTATTGTAGTCACAATGACAAACTCGAAGAGTACCGCTACTGCTATCCTCGATGTAACTTACAAATACCACAATTGTACATCGTGAATCCGATCTCTTTCTCGATTATGTCGGTCCCTATCTCCCATCTGAAACAGTCATTTTTAACTCAGACATTTTTCCGAAGACCGTTCACACATGGCACTTTCTACCTCTGGAATCAGCCGCAAAAAATCTTTTACGTGTAACAACTCTTTCACGAACTAAACGATTCATTTCATTAATCATCAGTTTGGTTATGAGTATGATCGACCTAAATAATTCGTCTGAAATAGGACTCCTGATAATCACTAGTTTCTTTGCAGTTCCCCGTCCTAATTAAACCCCATGCCTCATTTACAAATTAATCACTATTCCATTTCTCCACAAAAAAACGACACCCTCCAGCTAGCCTAGATCTCTCGATGTTTAGGCATGGACGCATCAAGCAGCATCATCATCGAGTAGTACGAACAAGAGGGTCTCGGATGTGACTTCATCTTGATGACAACATGCTGAGACATCTGACTATTTCGTTCGCTAGTAAATAACACTTGCCTAGGAGAAATCTTAGGCCGGTTTCCTCTAATACAATGTCTTACGATTTTCGTCCATCCGACACCCTTTTTTCTCAAGCAGCTACGTGATAACTTTTGGAACGCGTCATCTCCACAACCTTTGTATTGTGTAACGACCCTACGCACAGAACTTCCTACACTTTCCTACCAAATTTCCAGTCTCAACGAGCAACTCATCCCCCACTTGTAGTACTTGTCAATGTCACTCCTGGTTTCTCTTTTACGGACCTTCCATTACAAAAAGCCGCTCTATCAGTTGTGATTCTATACTACAACACCCTGTTCTGTAGTAACATATCCGCACTGGACGTACATCGTCACATTACTAGTAATAACACCTGGTCTAAAACAAGGTTCATCGGACGAGAACTACAACACATTCTTCACCTATCCAAACAACCACTTCTCACTCCTAATGTTCTCCTATCCGACCCAACGTACATATCCTCATCCGTAATAGTTCTCTTAGTGTGCATAATAATATTGGCCACTATCATTTCGATCCGATATATCCTTCGATGTTGCTCCAAACAACTTCTAGAAAGTTTTCGCGTAGTGCTTCCTCTTCCCTCGATACAGACCATCACTGCTTAACTACGATCCAATTCCACCCAACTATTTATAACCCTCGCTCGTCACCATTAACGATAACTTCTTCCTATAGAAAATGTCATGCCTTAACAATCAACTCTACGACTCCATATTCGGACCAATCTGGAATACTCTCAAGGAATTATATACAACAAAATTGGTCACGATCCCATCCATCAACACCACACTCTTACTGATATGTGACTGGCTGCGAACTCACTTCTCATCTCATCCGCAAATTGAGAATGCTCTCACAACCGTCAAAATGCTCCAGTCTACTTCTTCATCGGATTTTCTTTGTGGAAACGACATCAACCCCGATGATGTAGTGCGTCTTACTTGGGATCTTGTCCATTCTCGTCCATCTATTCACCAGCTATTTTTCGAAATCCTACTCGAAACAAAAGAAAATATATCATCACAAGCCACAATCATGCGCTCCCTTCAGTTAGCTTGGATGCTATCTCCAATAACTGCCATTGTTGCTAACGCTACTCTCACGTACTCATCACCAAATTCTGAACAAACCAAACCTCCTCCACCACTTATGGACGTGCACCTCGATAATCTCTTACAATCATCATCCACAAACACCTCTTCTACTGTTGTTCCCCTTATGTCTTTCTACATTCCCCCACCGCGCCAACTAAATCTGGTCCAACCAAAACGACGCCATGCAACATCTCATCCACCTCGGTTATGCAACACTGTCTGCCGTCAACCAACAACGAATTTGATCCATTCACACACCAATCAACAACGACGACGAGCCGACTTACTTCCATTAACCACGAACAACATCACCACGCCTACTTCACAATCAACAACCACCGTACCGTCAAATAATGATTCATCATCGTCTGATCTTACAACTGTCTTCAACATAGAACTAACTCAACTACCTTAAACGACTTAAATGTACTTCTCGCTATCCTCGTTCAGAACTATTTGTCTTTAGGTGGCCTTCCCAAAATCTACTATCGTTACACATATACTCCAGCTAGTTTGTTTTCTTTTTTTCTATTTTCACACTGTATTGCTTACGCGCATGTTTGTTTATGCTATCTTCTTTTCTTTTCTCTCGGCCGTTGGCCTCTTTGGTAGATTAGATAGGATTGTAGAAGAGTATACCATCTAGGACGGATACACAAAATTTAGCGTTAGATAACAAATACGACGATAATGACAATAACATAACAAAAATATCTCAGTGTTTTCATTAAAGTTAGCCGATCATATTACAAAAGAAGTTAGGACAAAATGCATGGATTGAAACGAGTGTTCACCCCATTTAAAATATTTGCGTCTGTTTTTGAAGTACAGAAAACTCTATTTTAGCCCTTACGTAGTATTATGCACAAAATTTTAGGAGGCGAATTTCGCAACAATCCATCATAGACTTTTTCGTGTATGATAGAGAGAATGAAACAGCCAATCATACTAAAGACAGGAATGGGTAGTTTGCTATTGGCTCCCTAACGTCATATAAGAGAGAGATAGGTGCAAGTTCTGAAACACATATGAGATGTTTTTGAAAAGTTTGGCTATGTTGACGATGAAAATATACCGATGACTTCGGAATAAGCTTTCTTTCTAAGTATGTAGTGATCCATTTTAATTCTATTAGAAAAGACTCAACGAATCCGTTGCATTCGAGCTATTTGTTTGTATGTTATTATTTCAATTTCTTTTCTTGAATATATTCGTCTTGGACGAAGTACACTTTAATTTTGTGCTTCATTTTATTAAAAAATCAGTAAATAAAAAGCAGCGGAAACATTATATTCTTCACTCAGAATAACATACACATATACGCATACATTTTCTCTTGTAGTATGAGTGGTTTTGATCAATCAAGTTGCAATATTACTCTCAATGGAACTTTTCTAAAAGCAATATGCAAAAAAGCCGATGGCAAAACTGACTCACATTCAACACTTGATTTGAACTGGGCCATTGCTAATGATAATGGTCGACTTGTTTCTCGTCGTGGTGGAAATTTTGCAGACTCATGCACAGATATTAAATTGACGAATGGAACGTTACTGACATGTACGGCAACTAAAATGAATCGTTCGAAGGTTAATGCTCAAATCGATCTATCAACTTTTATTGCTAATATTGATGGACAATTACGTGCTAGCTAATTATATGTCATTTCATTCAAATTGAAAGACAGAACTTAGATTACACTTTTTTTATAGATCATTTTTCAATTTTCTAAATAAACAATATTTTTTCTTTTCAAGACAAGATAACTCATGGCTCTTGTGTAAATAGAAACCAAATTAAATTTGATTTTAACAGTTCGATTAATCAATAAACTCTCTCATTTTATTGCCTAGTAAATAACACATGTATATATTGGATTTTGTTGCCTCTTTTGTTTCTAAAATGAACTTAATCGTAAAACGAAATAATCTTGCTTTATTCAATCATTTTTTGTGAATATTATACATGTTTGTAAGGTAGCGCATGAAGAATAATTGATGTCATGCGAATTAACAAAGATTGAGTTTATTGTAGAGACATACTCAAGAACGAAGAAAAGCATTACACTTATTGATGTGTAATAATGAGAAACCTTTTATTTATATAGCTATATGGTTATGAAATATTATATTCTTAATATAACAAAATTTTTATCACTATATCCTTATGGTTTCTAAAAATAAATATCTGCTTTTGATCGATATAGAGCATCTACAAAGTCATTAGACAAAAAGGAAGATTTGACCATCTTCGTCATATCTTAACCAGATGAACTAATATTTTTATCATTGATAAAGGAATATAAAGTTATAAAAAATCAATATTCTATGTATGTCAACAAGTTTGGCTATCTACGCCTAAAACTTTCAGGATATGCTGAGTAGCAAGGTATTTATCTGTAGTAAAAATACAAGAGCAAACAATAATATTGCGAAGAATTAATTGAAAAAATTCTATTTTGTTTCCAAATCTCGTCAAGATGATTCTTAATAACGTTTTTTTTTCTCATAAATATAAGTTATGAACACTTCTTTATCAATAGTAAAAATATTAGTACATTTGATCATCAAGTGAAGATATACATTACTGCTCAAAATTATAGAAAAAAAAATGTTTTTTTTAGTGTATTTTTAGAACGCATACATCTATAGTTCTGTTTTGGTAGCCTAAAAATTAGGCTACACTCGCATTTTTTACTGATCATATGAAAGGCACGATTTTCAATTAAAAATATAATAAAACTAGACTAAATATTTGTTGTGAAAGTATAAGAGTGACATCTCTGCTTGATCACAATTTTACGAATCTCATCAATAGTTCTTATCATATCATTGAACTTTCTTATCTAATCTTTTGATAATAAAAAGTATTCATTTTCACATACTTTAATTATTTGTTTGAAAAATATCCATTCATTCATTTTTATATTTTAGATATATATATATCCAGCATAAGAAATTAGTAATCATCATTGTTATCATCTCGGGGTCAGTTTTGTTCTTTTCTCATCTCATTCATTCCTTTTGTGAGATATGCTCGTCTACTTTAAATGATTCATCATCATCATCAGATGCCCTAAAAAGGATATTTATATAAGCACAAGACAAAAGAAAATAAAAATATTTATTCGTAATCTAATATAATTTCTTAAAGTTTTTCTATTCTAGATGCCGTTCTGGAGAAAGGATCAAGCAAAAAAAGAACTTTATACAACTGTTACTGAAGGTTTACGTCAAATTTATAGAACAAAATTATTACCACTTGAAGAAGCATATAGATTTCATGAATTTCATTCATCACAACTTGAAGATAGTGATTTTGAAGGTAAACCAATGGTACTTCTTGTTGGACAATATTCCGTTGGTAAAACAACATTTATTCGTTATTTATTAAATGTACAACAAAAAAATCTTTTTTTGTTCTTATATTTCAAATTATTTTTTTTTTCTTATAGGAAGATTTTCCTGGTATTCGAATTGGGCCAGGTTATAAAATGCTAATATTTATTTATTTCTATAAACTTTTCTTTTTTTTTTTTGTTTAAAAAATAGAACCAACAACTGATTCATTCATTGCAATTATGCATAATGAACGTCCTGGTGTTGTACCTGGTAATGCATTAGTAGTTGATCCATCAAAACCATTTCGACCATTGGCAAAATTTGGCAATGCTTTTTTAAATCGTTTTGTTTGTTCACAAATACGTAATGAAATTTTAGAAACAATTACATTTGTTGATACACCTGGTATATTAGCTGGTGAAAAACAACGTGTTGATCGTGGTTATGAATTTGCTCATGTTTTGGAATGGTTTGCTGATCGTTGTGATCGAATTTTACTTTTATTTGATGTATCATCATTAGATATATCAGATGAATTAAAACGTGCTATTGAAGTATTAAAACGAAATGATGATAAAATACGTATTGTACTTAATAAAGCTGATTCTATTGATCAACAAGCATTAATGCGTGTTTATGGAGCTTTAATGTGGTCATTAGGAAAAGTACTTGGTACACCGGAAGTATGTCGGGTTTATGTTGGATCATTTTGGTCAAGACCTTTAACGTTTGATACAAATCGACGTTTATTTGAATTAGAAACAAAAGATTTATTTAGTGATTTAGGTAAATAATCACGAAAGATTATTAAAATAATTATTTAATTATTTATTTTAGAATCTTTACCACGAACAGCAACACTTCGAAAATTAAATGATTTAATTAAACGTGCACGATTAGCTAGAGTAATAACTTTGAAATAAAAAAAAAATATAATTAATTATATTATAATCTTAGGTACATGCATTAATTATCAGTGAATTAAAAGAAAGTATGCCAAGTGTTTTTGGTAAAGATACAAAACGTAAAGAATTACTTAATGTAATAATATATATTTAAATTTTCAAAAAACAATTTAAGAAATCATTGTCTTTTTCTTTAGAATTTACATTTAACTTATGCAAAAATTGAACGTGAACATAATATTCCATTGGGGGATTTTCCAAAAATAGATCGTATGCAAGATATATTACGTAATATGGTTTGTATAATACATATATACTTTGATTTATTTTATTTTTATTATATTTTTTCTTTAATAGGATTTTACTAAATTTCGACCACTTGATAAAAAATTACTTGAACGTGTAGATAAAATGCTTTCAGAAGATGTACCAAGATTAATGGGTATGATACCACAAGAAGAACATGCTTATTTAAATTTAAATTCTACATCATCAAGTGGAGCTCCATTATCATCAGGAAATACAATATTTAGTGATCAACAAGATACACCATTTGATAATGGTGCTGTTGAAGGTGTTAATGCTGGTGTTGATGAATATGATTGGATTGTTAATCGATCAAGACATGAATATGATCAGGTATTTGCTCAATTATATCCACAAAATGGTAAAATTAGTGGAGCATCAGCTAAACAAGAAATGATTAAATCAAAACTTGTAAAATTTTGTTTTTTTTATTTATAAAACAAAAAATATTTTTTTTTATTTATTAGCCAAATAATGTACTTGGTCGTATATGGAAATTAAGTGATGTTGATAAAGATGGTATGCTTGATATTGATGAATGGGCTTTATCTCAATATCTTAGTAAATATTTTATATACATATATAGAAAAAAGAATTTAATATAAAATTTCTTCTTTTACTTTTTTTTTAGTTAAAATCAAATTAGAGGGTCATGAATTACCAAATGCATTACCTGATCATCTCATACCACCAAGTAAACGTAATTTATCTAGTACTACTAATAATAATAATACTAGTTCATCATATGGAAATACTAACATTTATCCACCAATTAATAATTATGGTAGTGGTTATAATTAATTTATATTTGATTTTTTTTTTCTTTCTACATAACTAAATATAAGAATGAATGATTCAATAAACAAATCTATTTGATTATCTTTTCTAATTTTTGTAATTGAACTTTGTCATTTCTTTTCTTTTTTTTTTTT